>MU783289.1:3695-30950 GCA_026770625.1 Nicotiana glauca
TTCTTCATCCTCCGCCACCAGTAATGCTATCTCAAGTCACGGTACATCTTCGTAGCACCCGGATGAATGGAGTACCTCGAACTGTAGGCCTCCTCTAGGATCCTCTCTCTCAAGCTATCAACATTAGGAACACATACACGGCCCTGGAGTCGTAATACACCATCCTTTCCAATAGAAACCTCCTTGGCTCCTCCTTGAAGCACCGTCTCTCTGAGGACTGCCAGATGCGGATCATCAAGCTGTCGGGCCTTAATCTCTCCCAACAACGAAGACTGTGCAACCACACATGCTAGGACCCTGCTGGGCTTTGAAATGTCCAATCTCACAAGTCTGTTAGCTAGGGACTGAACGTCCAAAGCTAGTGGCCTCATCTCTGCAGGATTGAATGCCAAGCTACCCATGCTCTCCGCCTTCCTACTCAAGGCATCCGCAACCACATTCGCCTTCCCTGGGTGATAAAGAATGGTAATGTCATAATCCTTCAGCAACTCGAGCCATCTGCGCTGTCGCAAATTAAGGTCCCTTTGCTTGAACAAATGCTGCAAGCTGCGATGGTCTGTATACACCTCATATGACACCCCAGCAAATAATGCCTCCATATCTTAAGAGCATGAACAATCACCGCCAACTCTAGATCGTGCACAGGATAATTCTTCTCATGAATCTTCAGCTGACGAGAGGCATATGCAATAACTCGCCCCTCCTGCATCAATACACACCCTAAGCCAACGCGAGAAGCGTCGCAATATACCGTATAAGTCCCTGAGCCGGAAGGCAACACAAGAACTGGTGCCGTAGTCAAAGCCGTCTTGAGCTTCTGAAAGCTCTCCTCACAATTAACGGACCAACAGAATGGGGCCCCCTTTTGGGTCAATCTGGTCAGAGGTGATGCAATGGATGAGAAGCCCTGAACAAATCACCGATAATATCCTGCTAACCCCAGGAAGCTCCTGATCTCGGTCATTGAAGTAGGGCGTGGCCAACTCTGAACTGCCTCGATCTTCTTGGGATCCACCTTAATACCCTCTCCTAACACGATATGCCCCAAGAATGCCACTGACTCTAGCCAAAACTCACACTTGGAGAACTTAGCATAAAGCTTCTGCTCTCGCAAGGTCTGGAGCACTACCCTCAAGTGCTGCTCATGCTCCCCTAGGCTACGTGAATATATCAAGATATCATCAATGAAAACAATGGCGAAAGAATCAATATAGGTCCTGAACACTCTGTTCATCAAATCCATAAACGCCGCTGGAGCATTAGTCAAGCCGAATTACATCACCAGGAACTCATAATGGCCATATCTCGTCCGGAATGCGGTCTTCAGAACATCTGAATCCCGAATCCTCAGCTGATGATACCTCGATCTCAGGTCGATCTTAGAGAACACCCTATCACCCTGCAACTGGTGGAACAAATCATCAATGCGGGGCAATGGATACTTTTTCTTGATGGTGACTTTGTTCAACTAGCGGTAATCAATGCACATCCGCATAGTCCCATACTTCTTCTTTACGAACAGCACTGGCGCACCCCAAAGCGATACGCCGGGCCTAACAAATCCCTTAGCTAGCAACTCCTCCAACTGCTCCTTCAACTCCTTTAGCTCCCTAGGAGCCATACGATATGGTGGGATAGATATAGGCTGAGTGCCTGGAGCCAAGTCAATACAGAAATCAATGTCATGATTTGGAGGCATGCCAGGAACATCAGAAGGAAAAACATCGGTGAACTCTCGGACTACTGGTACTGAATCAATCATCAGAGACTCTATAGTGGTATCTCGAACATAAGCTAATTAGGCCAAACACACCTTCTCAACCATGCGTTGAGCCTTCAGGAAGGAAATAACCCTGCTAGGTGTATCCACAGTGGAGCCCCTCCACTCCAGTCTCGGCCAACCTGGCATCACTAGAGAAACAGTCTTGGAATGGCAATCTAGAATGGCGTGATGAGAAGATAGCCAATCCATGCCCAGGATAACCTCAAAGTCGATCATATCAAGCAACAGGAGATCTGCCCTAGTCTCAAAAACTACAGAAAGTAACTGCACAAGACCGGTAGACCCGGTTTACAACCACAGAATCGCCCACAGGAGTGGACACATGAACAGGAACACCCAAGGGCTCAGGAGAAATGGCCAGGTAACGAGCAAACATAGTTGATACATATGAATAAGTGGACCCTGGATCAAATAATACCGATGCATCTCTGCCACTGAAGGAAATAATACATGTGATGATGGCGTCTGAGGCTAATGCATCCGGCCTAGCCGTGAGAGCGTAGAATATAGCTGGAGCACTGACTGTCTGGACTCCTCGTGACCGAGGAGTAGCTGGATGACCTCTCCCTGTCTGGTCTCCACCTCTGGATAGGCCTCTACCACTCTGCCCTCTACCTCTAGATGACTGGGCTGCTGGTGCTGGAGTTGTGGGATGCTGCCCCTGTTGTACTGCCTTGCCCCTAAGCCCGGGGAAAGATCTCCTCATGTGGCCTAGATCGCCACACTCAAAACAACGTGGCGCGGCGGCCGACTGTCGTGATGACTGGCCCTGGTGGCTCATGGATCCCGTGGGAGGAGCCTGGATAGCCGGGGGACGATATGAAGTCTTGGGCATAGGACTGAATTAGGGACCAGAAGAACCCTGAGGACCTGAATACCCACTAGTAGAACCCTGAATAGCTGGCGGGCGGTAGGAACTCTCTGGCAGGGCGCTGAAATAGGGACGTGCTGGAGCACCCCGGGCGGGAGGTGGTGGTGCTGAAGATGAGGGCCTACTGGGCTGTCCCCTCCCAAACTGACCTCTACCCCTAGTTGGGGCACCTCTGAACTCTCTAAGGAATCTAGCTCTCTTGTCCTGCTGTATCTGCTCCCTACCCCTCTAACGATAACCCTTAATCTGTCGAGCAATCTCGACCACAAGCTGATACTATGTACCCATCTCTACCTCTTGGGCCATCCCCGATCGAATACTGGGCTGCAATCCAGCAACAAACCTCCGCACTGTCTCTGCATCTGTCGGAAGTATCATGAGTGCATGGCGTGATAACTCAGAAAACCTCGCCTCATAGTCGGTCACAAACATCTGACCCTGCTCAAGGTGCTCAAACCGATACTACAGCTCCTCCCTCTCAGAGGGCAGAATATACCTATCTAGAAACAACTGCACAAACTGATCCCAAGTGATGGGAGGTGAACCGGCGGGCCTGCTAAGAATATAAGACTGCCACCATCTGCGGGCCCTGCCCTTAAGCTGAAAAGTAGTGAAGTCAACTCCATGTGACTCCAATATCCTCATAGCGTACAGTCTGTCCCTGCACCTGTCAATGAAATCCTGAGCATCCTCATGGCGCTCGCCTTCGAAGATTGGGGGGTGAAGTCTGGTCCATCTGTTTAGTAGCTTTTGCGGATCGTACTCCCCAACTGGCCTAGGCTGGGGTACAGCCGCAGCAACTGGCTGAACCCTCTCCGTGGGTTGGGCACCTGGAGTATGATATACTGTTGTTGCCTGAACTGGAGCCTGAGCAGTAGGGGTCTGTGCTCCCCCTCCTACCTGCGAAGCTGCTGGATCTGCTGGAAATAAACCAGCCTGAGTCATAGTGTCCATGAACCGAAGCATACGGCCCATGACCTCCTGGAATCCCGACGTAGTCATGAAATCCGCCGGAGTAGGCACAGCTGCGGGCGCCTCGCCATGCTTCTCAGTAGTGGGATCCCCCACAGGGTTTGCTGGTGGTGCATCAGGAATAGCTCTGGGATGACCTCGCCCCCTACCACGGGCCGGTGCCCTCCCCCGGCCTCTACCTCGGCCTCTGGCAACGGGGGGAGCAGCTCCTCCCGGGTCCGAAACGTCTGCAGTACGGGTCCTAACCATCTGTGAGAGATTAAAGAGGAAACTTAGTACACTAACCCTTGCACGATGAAGAATGAATAAAGAGTAGTCTTTCCTAACACCCTATAGCCTCTCGAAGATAAATATAGACGTCTCCGTACCGATCTATAAGACTCTATTAGGTTTTCCTGTAGCTTGTGAGACCTACGGGAACCTAGGGCTCTGATACCATGTTGTCATGACCCATTTTGACTAACTAGGTCATGATGGCGCCTAACACCACAGTAGTCTAGCCAACTACGGAAGTTTTGATTAAGTCTTGATTATTAATTATCCAACAAAATATGCTAGTGTTTTCAAGTAAATAAAAGAAACTAGCAAGATCCTACCGTGTTGATATAGTCATACAACCCCAAAATAATTGTTCTCTACAGTGTATGTGCCAGAACCCGGTGTCACTAGCTACGGGCGACCAGTAGAGTATAAACAAAAATATACAAAACACTGTCCTACTTTCTGAATCAAAATAGAAAGACAATCATAAATACAGGAAAATGACTCCTTCAGTTGCGAATCGGCATGAGGGAGAAGGTAAAGAAATCCCGGGAGAACTTCCAGGAAAAATTTTTGTTGAGAAATATTCAAATGTACATGAGGTATACAATGCCACGCGGAAGTGTTTTCCGTCTAAGAAGCCCGTAAGTACTAAGGAAGCAGAGGCTTTCATCCAGAAAATGAAGATGCCTAATTATGAGCTAGTAGATCAATTGAGAAAATATCCTAAACAAGTGTCGCTGTTGTCATTGGTGACAAAATCCCCCGAGCATCAGAAGATCCTAATGAAAACATTGAATGAGGCGTATGTGCCAGTTGAAACTTCAGTCGAACAGCTCGAAAGAATGGCAAAAAGGTTCCTCGCCATCAATCAAATCTCTTTTAGTAAAAATGACTTGCCTCCGGAGGGAGAGGCTCACAACAAAGCCCTACATCTGACTGTCAAGTGTGAAGGTTACTATGTCAAGCGAGTCATGGTGGATGGAGGCTCAGGTGTTGACATCTGCCCACTCTCCATACTGCAAAGAATGGAAATCGGGACTGGAAGGATTCATCCCAATAAATTTTGTGTGAGAGCCTTCGATGGCATTAAAAGAGATACTATTAGGGAAATTGATATGGTATTAACTATAGGCCCGATGGATTTCGAGGTGACTTTCCAGGTGTTGGACATGGATACATCTTACACTTTTCTTCTGGAAAGGCCCTGGATCTATGCTCCGGGAGCTATACCCTCCACCAAATGGTGAAATTCGAGTATGAAGATCAAGAAATCGTGGTCCACGGGGAAGACGAACAGTCCATTTATTGTGACCCATCTATCCCATGCTTGGAGGTGAGGGAAGGAAGGGAGCATATTGTTTATCAAGACTTTGAAGTTGTGGTGGCAGATCAGTACAAAGAATGAAATCCGTGCCCCCAGCCTTTCCTATCTAATGCTTCAATTATGGTGGCTAAAAAGATGCTTAGACACGGTTTCAAGCTAGGAAAAGGATTGGGAAAAGCTCTACAAAGAATATTAGAGCCGGTAACCCTACCCATAGTAGAAAAGTTCTTCGTGATAGGCTTCCACCCTACCCTAGATGATGAGAAATGGGCCGAGGAAAGAAAGAAAGAAGGATGGGTTTTGCCCAAACTCAAACACGCTGTCTAACTTTGAAATAATGAACCAAGAACCATAATATGATGAAGAAGAGGCTTTTAGGGAAATAAATCGAGAACTGGAACAATTTGAGAACAAACCTAAGCCAAATCTGAATGATACTGGACTGGTTAATTAGGGAACAACCAAAGAACTAAGGAAAACGAAAATAAGCATTCGCACAGATGAGAAAATTCGAGATGCAATAATCCAACTCCTGTTTGAGTTTAAAGATGTGTTTGCTTGGTCATATGATGACATGCCAGGACTGAGCGTTGATCTAGTGGTGCATAAATTGCCAATTTACCCCGATTTTCCCCCAGTCCAGCAAAACCAAAGAAAGTTTAAGACTGATATCAGTGATAAGATCAAAGAAGAAATCACAAAACAGCTGAAAGCGGGGGTAATCCGAGTGGTCCGATATACCATATGGCTGGCCAACGTAGTTCCAGTGCGAAAGAAAGATGGAAAAACCCGAGTGTGTGTGGACTACTGAGATTTGAAAATAGAAAGTCCCAAAGACAACTTCCCTTTGCCCAACATCCACATCCTTAATGATAACTGCGCCAAACATGAGATACAGTTCTTCATGGATTGTTACACAGGATATCACCAGGTGTTAATGGATGAGGAAGACGCTGAGAAGACAGCCTTTACTACACCTTGGGGTACCTACTGTTATCGGGTCATGCCATTTGGGCTGAAGAATGTTGGTGCGACCGATATAAGAGCTATGGCTGCCATTTTCGATGACATGATGCATCAAGAGATAGAGGTGTACGTGGATGACGTAATCATTAAATCCCGAACTCAAAGTGACCACGATCGAGATTTGAGAAAATTCTTTGAACGGCTTCGCAAGTATGATTTGAAGTTAAATCCGGCTAAATATGCTTTTGGAGTCCTATCAGGAAAACTCCTAGGTTTCATAGTTAGCAGGAGAGGTATCGAATTAGATCCAACAAAGATAAAGGCTATTCGAGATTTACCTCCTCCGAGATCCAAGAAAGACGTGATGAGTTTATTGGGCAGGTTAAACTATATCAGTCGGTTCATCGCTCAACTGAATACCACATGTGAGCCCATATTCAAACTATTGAAGAAAGATGCAACAATCAAATGGACGACAGAATGTCAAGAGGCCTTCGACAAGATCAAGGAATATCTGTCAAATCCTCCAGTTTTGGTCCCACCGGAGTCAGGGAGACCTCTCTTTGTGTATCTGACGGTTGTGGACAATTATTTTGGATGTGTCCATGGGCAACATGATATAACTGCCAAGAAAGAGCAGGCAATTTACTAACTGAGCAAAAAGTTCACCAGCTACGAAGACAAATACACTTTGTTGGAGAGAACGTGTTGTGCCTTGACGTGGGTCGCTCAAAAGTTGAGACATTATCTTCAAACCCACACTACCTACCTCATAACCAGGTTGGATCCTTTGAAGTATATATTCTAGAAACCGATGCCCACTGGGAGACTAGCAAAATGGCAAATCTTGCTCACTGAATTCGACATAGTCTATGTCACTCGCACGGCAATGAAAGCCCAGGCATTGGTGGGTCATTTATCAGAAAACCTGGTTGACGAGGAATACCAACCATTAAGCACATACTTTCTAGATGAGGAGGTAAATTCAGTAGAAGCAATCTCGGAGGACACTCGTGCTTGGAAAATGTTCTTTGACGGAGCAGTAAATGCTAGAGGTGTGGGCATTGGGGAAATCTTGATTTCACCCAATGGCCAATGGTCAGCACTACCAAACTATATCTAGGCTGCGGTTCTTCTGCACAAACAATACCACTGAATATGAAGCCTGCATCATGGGCATAAATATAGCAATCGATCAAGATGTCGAAGGTTTATTGATCATAGGGGATTCTGACTGATTATACGGCAAGCCCAAGGTGAGTGGGAGACTCGAGATGTTAAGCTCATTCCCTATCGGCAACACGTGGAAGATCTCACCAAGTGCTTCAACTCGATAGAGTTCAGGTACATTCCTCGGTGTCACAATGAACTAGCTGATGCACTCGCCACTTTGGCCTCGATACTGCCTTACCCGGGCAATGCTCATATAGTTTCTCTAGAAATCTGAATCAAAGAAAAGCATGGTTATTATAATGCGGTCGAGGTAGAACCCAGCATTCAGCCCTGGTATCATGATATCAAAAGATTTCTGAAAACACAAGAATATCCCGAGCAAGCCACTGGGGATCAAAAGAGAACCATTAGGCGGCACATGAGTGGTTTCTTCTTAAGCACTGATGTTTTGTACAAAAGGACCCCGAACCTCAACTTGCTAAGATATGTTGATGCCGAGGAAGCCAGAAGATTCATGCATGAAGTACACGCAGGGGTGTGCGGACCTCATATGAATGGTTATGTGTTAGCAAAGAAAATCTTGCGAGCGTGGTATTACTGGACGACTATGGAGAAAGACTGTTTCAGCTTTGTTCGAAAATGGCATCAATTCCAGGTGAACGGTGATTTGATTCATTCACCTCCAACAGATCTTCATCCGATGTCAACACTTTGGCCGTTTGTTGCCTGGGGTATGGATGTCATTGGGCCGATCGAGCCGAAAGCTTCGAGGGCACAGATTCATATTGGTTGCAATCGATTACTTCACAAAATGGGTGGAGGCCATCACCCTCAAGTCAGTCACTAAGAAAGTTGTGGTGGACTTAGTGCAGTCCAATCTCATTTGCCGCTTTGGCATTCCTGAAACTATCATTACCGATAATGCTGCAAACTTGAACAGTCGTCTGATGGGAGAGGTACGTGAACAATTCAAGATAACGCATAGAAACTCTACTCCTTATCGGCCTAAAACCAATGGTGTCGTTGAAGTAGCAAATAAGAACATTAAGAAGAATTTGAGAAAGATGATTCAAAGCTCCAGGCAATGGCATGAAAAGCTACCTTTTGCATTACTCGGGTATCGTACCACAGTGCGTACATCAATTTGAGTGACCCCATACGTGTTGGTTTATGGAACGGAAGTCGTCATACTTGCAGAAGTAGAAATCCCTTCACTTCGCATAATTGTTGAAGCAAAAATTGAGGACAGTGAGTGGGTTAAGACCCGAATGGAGCAATTGTCATTAATTGATGAAAAACGGATGGCCGCAGTTTGTCACGGGCAGTTGTACCAACAAAGAATGGCCCGCTCTTATAACAAGAAAGTACGTCCCGGGAATTTTGAAATGGGATAACTCGTGTTAAGACGCATTCTTCCCCACCACCAGGAAGCAAAAGGAAAATTTGCTCCTAATTGGAAGGGTCCATACATAATCCGGAAGATATTGCAAAGAGGAACACTGTATCTGGGAGACATTGAAGGAAATGATCCTGAAACAGCAATTAATGCGGATGCAGTAAAAAGGTACTATGTCTATGCCTTCTGCGGCGATGGCCTTTGTGTAATTGATATGACGAAGGCTTTCCTTCCGCTACCCCAAACACTATCAATCCTTCGTAAACCCTTTGATCCATTTACGCTTCTTTGGCTACCCTCTTTGGAACCCGAAAGTACAAAAAGAAAAGAAAAAAAAAAGAAAAAAACAAGTAAAAGAAAAGAAAAAACAAAATAAAAAGCAAAAAATGGATTCCCTGAACTATATTCAACTTAATTCCGAAAGGATACGTAGGCAGCCACTTGCTGGGGTTCAGTCACACCAAAACAAAAATCCCAATTCCCCCCCAAAAATTGAAACTGGGGCAGATGATATAATGGTTCGGCCATGAATACGCCGAAATTGTTCCAAAGTTGTAGTTCTACCCAAAATTCTTTTTACCCCAAAGACCTTGTCCCAGTCCTTCCGATCAATTGGAAAAGGCAGGGAAGTGGCAAACGTCATTGTTGGAATCTGATACAATTCAAATTGAGAGAAATAAAATGAGAGAGTGTTATCGGTGAAAACCTTCGGGCACCATAAGGCGAAGCTAAGTAGATAAAATGAAAATGATAGAGTTTTCTTAGTGAAAAGTCGCAAAGAGCACTATCGTACTTTTGAAATGCGGATCAATGGGTTCATGAGAAGCTGGAAAGTTTGTGTAGGTCGGGCATCCAGTCCAAGAAGCATGTCATGTTCATTTGCAGCCAGCATGCACACCCTAAATAAGTCCTTCTTTTCCCCCGAAAGGGACGCTTCTCTTTAAACTCATATGCTTGCCTTTTTGCGTACTTTTTCTTTTAGTCCCTTTCGGTTTAACACTGACTCTGGAATTACTTCAAAGAAAAGGTAGCAGGAATGGTTCTATAGGGCTATGCCTGGCAAAAGTCGGAGAAAATACCCAGCCTCAACGAGATAGTGGAAAGGAAAGAAAGTCAAAAATAAAGAGTAGAAAAAGTGATATGGCCAGAGCCTACACGGGCGAGTCATAATGAAATCCTAAAATTTGAACCCCGTCGGTTTGAAAAGAAATTCACCCTCAAAGCCAAGAAGCAGCAAAATTCTCAATGGAAATGGGGCCGGCATCAAGCAATTGGAATGATCAAGGCAATAAAACCAACCACCGTTTCAAACTAACAAATTGTTCTTTGTTGAAAACACGGGTAATCAAAGTAACTGTGTAAGGAGCAGGTGCAACCTAAAAGGGAAAACAAATGCGCAAGCATTGAAACAACTTTGAAACACGGAATCCACCCAAAGGAAGTTCCTCTCCAAACTCTTTCATGCGTTTTGCTAAATGAAAGGAAAAATAAAAAGAAGAAGAAAAGAAGAAAAGAAAAAAAGAAATGAAAATGAAAATCCCAAAAGAAAAACAAATCGTGGTAGCATAGGACTCCATTCCTTAAATATCCCGGCATAAACCGAGGATCTCCCTGGCATAACCCAGGGAGCCTTTTTTTTCTCTCTCCAAATCCAGGCATAACCCGCGGATCCCCCCTGGCATAACCCAAGGGGCTCTTTTTTTTTCTTGCCCAAATCCTGGCATAACCCGTGGATCCCCCTGGCATAACCCAAGGGAATTTTCTTCCCTAAATCCCGGCATAACCCGTAGATCCCCCTTGGCATAACCCAAGGGGCTCTTTTTTTTTCTTTCCCAAATCCCGGCATAACCCGAGGATCCCCCTGGCATAACCAAGAGGCTTTTTCTTTCCCAAATCCTGGCATTACCCGAGGATCCCCCTGGAATAACCCAAAGGACTTTTTCTTTCCCAAATCCCTGCATAACCCGAGGATCTCCTTGGCATAACCCAAGGAGCTTTTTCTTTCCAAATCCAGGCACAACCCGAGGATCCCCTGGGCATAACCCAAGGGGCTTTTTCTTTCCAACTACCGGAATAACCCGAGGATCTCCCTGACATAACCCAAGGAGATTTTTCTTTCCAAAATCCCGGCATAACCCGAGGATATCCCTGACATAACCCAATGAGCTTTTTTCTTTCTGTCCCGGCATAACCCGAGGACCCTTTTATCTTTTTCTGGCATAACCTGGTTATTTCCAGCATAACCTGGATCTATTCACAAGGATACACAATCCTGATTTGATTGCTTAGATATGTGTCACAGACCTCAAGACATAGGGTATGAGATGACCGATGGAATGAGTCTCAATCCAGAATAAAGAAAAGAAGAAAAGAACAAAAAGAAATGAGCTCAAATGTGTAGCAAACAAGGCTACAGATTGCTCAAAATATGATTGAAGCCACAAGCTTCGCTGATCCCGTTTTGACCCAATGCTGCAGAAAGAAGTAAACACCTACAGCTTGCGAGTATCAAGATTCATATCGGAGTCCACAGCAAAATCATCTAAGACTCAAGATCAAGTTTCAAGAGAATTATAGATAGGAATCTTTTAACTCATAGTTGATAGGCATAGCTAGCTTAGCTTTGATTTTCCTTTTGGTGTAATAAGGAGGTCATCAAGTAGTAGCAGCAGTAACAGCAGTGAAATCACATCTCTTGGTAGTCCCAGCTACCAAACCTTCCAGAACTAAACTGACCTGATTCCTTTATAGCCAAGGATATAAAGGCAACCTTTGAAGCAGGGTTCGGTCAGACGGCTTTCAAAATGCTTCTCCTGGAGTGCCAAGCAGGCAAAAATCCGTCATGGCGCTCATTTATCTCTGCCCGAAAAACCTTCGTATCTTCGAGCAAAGAGGGGCAGCTATGAGCACGTGATTTTTGCCACGCCTAAATTACTACTATAAAATTCATTAGAATTAGGATTTTTTTCTATTATTTGAATTTTAGGAATTAATTGCATAATTTTGTGTTCTGTTTGTATTTTTGTGTGTATTTTAATTGATATAATTCCAAAATATACAAAATAGTATGCATTTTAATATTAGAAAAATAAAGAAAATACCAAAAATGGTTCTTTGTATTTCTACTTTTAATTTTTAAAATTTGTCTTAAGTTTTCTTTTAAATTAGGAATTAGTTAATTTTGGAATTTAATTAGTATAATTTTAGAGTCAATTTGGGTCTTTTATTTTTAATCTTACATTTAATAAAATCAGAAAGTAATTTAAAAAAAAATAAAAGAATTTGAAATAAAGAAGCAAATGGTCAGCCAAATTTGGCCATTTTTGCCCAAAACACTCAAGCCCAAACGCCAAACCTGGCCAAAATGGCCCAAACCCACCCCTTTTACCCTGTCCAACCTCTAAGTTCTCTGGACCATCTAAACGACATAGTATCATGCCAACACTATGTCGTTTTGAGATGTTTAGACTCAAATCAATCTCATCCGTCTATATTTTATGATCCAATGGCCCCTAATTGATCCCGATTTTACATAAAAGTGTTAGAATTTTCCACAAACCCTAGAGACAATTATCATCTTCCTCGTATCCGCATAACTCCACTGGCTCCGCCCTAAATCCGCCGTCGAAAATCGCCCACGGTGGTGGCGGTTGTCGAACGACCCTGAAATTTACACCACCCCCTCTCCTTCACCTCCCCGTTCTATATCTGCCATTGATTTCTTTCAAGTATCACCCAAACACCTCGAATAATTAAAACCCTAGGCACCTCCACCACCGTACACGCCGATGCCGTCCTCAATCCCTAATAAAGTTACACCCTAGGCTCGCCTCTACCCCCACATCACTAATCTACACTCCTTTCCCTTCAAAAGTTCCCCAAACTTCTCAAATCTAGGGTTTAAAATCTGGAATTTGGACAAGTTCACTTTCTTCTCTGATTTGAGCACAATTTCACCATGATATGATGTTATTTAACCGTTCTTGACAAGAATGGTTGATTAATATCATCTCGTGGTCGAAATTGAAAAGGCAATAGGGTCCGGATCCAAAAATGGTAAGTGTTCTATTTTTTGTAACGACCCGGCCGGTCATTTTTGGAATTTAAGACCTGATCCCCTATTAACTATTTTCCCTAAGTTCATTTCTGCTATTTTAGTTAGCCGGGACATTCGACATTAGAATTCGGAGTGTTTTGGGACTCTTAGTCCCTAAATGAGAGTTTAAGAGTTTAAAAATGGCCGTATTCGGAACAATGTGAAGATGACCTCGGAATGGAAATCTGATGGTTCCGTTAGCTCCGTTAGGTGGTTTCGGGGTTGGGAGCATGTTCGGAATATTATTTGGAGGTCCGTAGCTCATTTAGGCTTAAAATGCCGAAGTTTGAACTTTTGAAGTTTCCGGTCCGATAGTGAGTTTTTGATCCGAGGGTTGGATTTGAATTTCGGAAGTTTTTGTAGCTTCGTCATGTCATTTGGGATGTGTGTGAAAAATTTTAGGTCATTCGGACGAGGATTGGTTAGGTTTTTGATCGAAAGCGTATTTAGTTAGAATTTGAAGTTATTAGGCTTGAATCCTTGATTAAATCGGGTTTTCGGCATTGTTTGAGGTGTTTTGAGGATTGGCACAAGTTCAAATAAGGTATTAGGTTGTATTGGTGCATTTGGTTGGGGTCCCGGGGGTCCGGGGATGATTTCGGATGCTCCACGGGTTAGTTTTGGAAGTTAGAAGGAAAAATTGCAGCAGGCTTTTGCTGTTTTCGCTTCTGCGTCTTTGGAACCACAGAAGTGGCACCGCAGAAGCGGACTTTGCACCGCAGAAGCAATATTGGACCTTTCAGAGCCTAGTCGGGTTCTAGCTTGTGTGGTTTCTCGGTCTTCCCTATTTGATCGCATCAGGGAGCGGCAGTTTGATGACCCTCATTTGCTTGTTCTTCAAGACAAAGTTCGGCGAGGTGATACCCAAGATGTTACCATCGGGGATGATGGAGAGTTGAGGATGCAGGGCCGGATTTGTGTGCCTAATGTAGATGATCTTCGAGAGCTGATTCTAGTTGAGGCCCATAGCTCGCGATATTGTATCCACCCGGGTGCCGCGAAGATGTATCAGGACTTGAGGCAGCACTACTGGTAGAGGCGGATGAAGAAGGATATAGTTGACTACGTGTCTAGATGCCTCAACTGCCAGCTGGTGAAGTATGAGAACCAGTGTACGGGTGGTTTGCTATAGCAGATTGAGATCCCAGAGTGGAAGTGGGAGCGTATCACCATGGACTTCGCATCTGGACTCCCACGGACCGTGAGGAAGTTTGATTCTATTTGGGTCATTGTGGATCAGCTGACCAAGTCCGCTCATTTCATACCTGTGTGTACCACTTATTCATCGGAGCGGTTGGCGGAGATCTATATTAGGGAGATCGTCCGGTTGCATGGTATTCTAGTTTCTATCATCTCAGATAGAGGCACTCAGTTTACATCACGGTTCTGGATAGCCGTGCAGCAGGAGTTAGGCACTCGAGTGGAGTTGAGCACGACATTCCACCCCCAGACGGACGGACAGTCCGAGCGCACTATTTAGATTTTGGAGGGTATGCTCCGTGTGTGCATGATTGAGTTTGGAGGGTCATGGGACCATTTCCTGCCACTGGCGGAGTTTGCTTATAACAATAGCTATCAGTCCAGCATTCAGATGGCACCGTATGAGGCCTTATATGGTAGGAGATGTAGATCTCCAGTGGGTTGGTTCGAGCCGGGCGAGGCCAAGTTACTGGGTACAAAGATGGTTAAGGATGCGATGCAGAAGGTTAAAGTGATTCTGGACAGACTCTGTGCAGCCTAGTCCAGACAGAAGAGTTATGCAGACAAGAAGGTTCGTGATGTGGCATATATGGTTG
Organism: Nicotiana glauca; assembly: GCA_026770625.1. Classification (NCBI taxonomy): domain Eukaryota; kingdom Viridiplantae; phylum Streptophyta; class Magnoliopsida; order Solanales; family Solanaceae; genus Nicotiana; species Nicotiana glauca. Next base: position 18,337 of record MU783289.1, read on the forward strand.
GTGAGCGGGTCCTATGAAGGGCGTCATGAAGTTTGGAAAGAAAGGGAAGCTGAGTCCGAGATTTATTGGGCCTTTTGAGATCTTGAGGCGAGTTGGGGAGTTTACTTAAGAGATTGCCTTACCTCCCAGCCTAGACGGAGTTCATCCGGTGTTTCATGTTTTGATGCTCCGGAGATATCATGGTGACCCGTCGCACGTGTTGGATTTCAGTTCAGTCCAGCCGGACAAGGATCTATCTTATGTTGAGGAGCCAGTGGCCATTTTGTATAGGCAGATCAGAAAGTTGAGGTCAAAGAACATCGCTTCAGTGAAGGCCCAGTGGCGGGGTCAGCCGGCCGAGGAGGCGACTTGGGAGACCGAGCGGGATATGCGCAGACAGTACCCTCATCTTTTTTCTACTTCAGGTATGTTCTCTATGCTCGTTCGAGGACAAATGAATGTTTAAGTGTAGGAGGATGTAACGACCCGACCAGTCATTTTTTGAATTTACACCCCGATCCCCCATTAACTGCTTTCCCTAAGTTCATTTCTGCTATTTTGGTTTGCCGGGACGTTAGGTATTAGAATTCGGAGTGTTTTGGGACACTTAGTCCCTAAATAAGAGTTTAAGAGTTTAAAAATGGCCATGTTCGGAATAGTGTGAATACAACCTCGAAATGGAAATCCGATGGTTCCGTTAGCTCTATTAGGTGATTTCGGGGTTGGGAGCGTGTTTGGAATGTTATTTGGCGGTCCGTAGCTCATTTAGACTTAAAATGGCGAAGTTTGAACTTTTGAAGTTTCCGGTCCGATTGTGAGTTTTTGATCTGAGGGTTGGATTTTAATTCTGGAAGTTTCTGTAGCTCCATCATGTCATTTGGGATGTGTGTGCAAAATTTCAGGTCATTTGGACGAGATTTGGTTAGGTTTTTGATCGAAAATATATTTGGTTAGAATTTGAAGTTCTTAGGCTTGAATCCTTGATTTAATCGGGTTTCCGGAGTTGTTTGAGGTATTTTGAGGATTGGTACAAGTTCGAATAAGGTATTAGGTGGTATTGGTGCTTTTGGTTGGGGTCCCAGGGGTCCCGGGATGATTTCGGATGCTCAACGGGTTAGTTTTGGAAGTTAGAAGGAAACATTGCAGCAGGCTTCTGTTTTTTTGCTTCTGCATCTTGGGAACCGTAGAAGCGGCGCCGCAGAAGCGAGATCGCCCCGTTTCCTCCGAGACCGCAGAAGCGATCATCTTTCTGCAGAAGCGGGACCGCTAGAGCGGTCATGTGTCCGCAAAAGCGAAATTTCCCCTTTAATGAGAAACCGCAGAAGCGGTTATTTTGCCGCTTTAGAGGGACCTAAGAAGCGGTCCCTTGTTCGCAGAAGCGGAAATGTCTGGGCAGAAATAGGAAATATCGAGTGTTTAATTTCATAAGTTTGAAAATTAATTTTGAGCTCGGGCATGGGCGATTCTGAGAGGATTTTGAAGAGGAGATTATTGGGTAACATTTCTATGATCCTTTCTAGTTATATTTCATCATTTAGTAGTTAAATCCACATTTTAAATTCGAATTAAAGATAAAAATATGGAAGAAATTGGGTGAAAGTTCATTGACTAAACTATTGGGTTTTGAGGGGGCATTTGACCTTCGATTTCTGAGATTTTTATATGGTTAGACTCGTAAGAGTACGAGGTTTCTGAAAACGTAAAAATGATTCGATTCCAAGACGTTGGCTAGAGGGGCGTTTTGGTTATTTTACCTATTTTTGCGCCCTAGCCTTAATTTTAATAGTGGAATCAGTTGTTTGCAATATTATTTACAATATATAATTGGTTTGAATAGATTTGGGCCACTCGGAGTAGGATACTCATGGCAAGGGCATTGTTCCCTAGTTATTTTCGCATCGGTTCGAGGTAAGTGGCTTGTCTAACCTTGTGTGGGGGACCTCTCCCCTTAGGACTTCTTATGTGCTGATTTAAATGCCTTGTACGTGAGGTGACGAGCGTGTACTTGTGCTAATTGTTGAAAAACCCACTTTACTTGAATTGTTTAAACTGTGTTTCTCCGTTATTTGACTGATTTCAATGCAAGATTTAATCTGTGTCAGTTAGAGAAGTATGACTAGATAGAATTAATTGCTTAATTGCCTTAATTGAAATTACGTGAAGCATGTTAGGCTAGAATTTAGCTGTTACTTGTATATTTGTACCTCATTCTCTGAATATTTCCCTGTTTTGGTTGCGTTTTTGCATTGGGACTACGGGTTCAATTCCTGGGAGATCCTTTGCTACTGATATGATGGACTACAGGTTCAATTCCCAGGAGATCCTTTGCTACTAATATGATGGACTACAGGTTCAATTCCTGGGAGATCCTTTGCTATTGATATGATGGACTACGGGTTCAATTCCCGGAAGATCCTTTGCTATTGATAAGGTGGACTACGGGTTCGATTCCCGGGAGATCATATATATTTAAATGTGATGGACTTCGGGTTCAATTCCTGGGAGATCCACTGGACAGTTGAGGAATACTTGGTTGTTTTATTCTCCTTACTTAGCTTAATTGTCATTGATTTGTAGCTTCTATCCTATTTTTATCGTTTATTTCCAATTATTTACTGATTTGCACTGTTCGTTATTGTTATTATGTTTATTCTCAGTAGCACCCTGACCTTCCTCGTCACTACTTAATCAAGGTTAGGCTTGGCACTTACTGAGTATCGCTATGGTGTACTTATGCCTCTTCTGCGCATGTTTTTCATGTGCAGATCCAGGTATTTCTGGTCGGACATACTATTAGTGATCCAGGTGCTATATTCGGAGAATTGAGGTATATTTTGCCGCGTTCGCAGACCGAAGAGTCTCCTTCTACTCTATCTTGTAGCTAGCAGTTCCATTTCATGTATTCAGTTGTTGTAGACATTTCGGATATTAGAGTCGTAACTTATGTTTCTCTTAGCCTATGTTGCCCGTGGGTTTCCGGGTCTTTGGGAGAGTTTGAAAATGCTTAGTGTCAAAGTGTATGTGCCAGGCGGCAATTATATACATTATTATGTTATTCAGTTTTGATTACAAATTCCGCAAATTGTAACTACTTCTGCAACGTGTTAGGCTTACCTGGTCGCGAAGACTGGGTGCCGTCATGACGTGTTCACAATTGGTGAACTAGGGTTGTGATAGTTTTAATTTTGTTTGTCTATTTTGTTCATTTACTTTTAGTTATTGTGTGTTCCTCATTTAGGCTGTTTATTTTAAAATCGGTAAACTCTTTAAATTTTTTTATTTTTATTAGTTTAATCTTGATTTGATTGTTGTTTTGTTTCTGTTAGTTTAAACGTTAAGGTTTTAGTTTAATTTTGATTTGTTTAAGCGTTAGTTTAATTGGATTTTCTGTTAGTTTTTGCTTTGATTTCTAAGTTTGTTCTATTAGTTTAATTTTTGTTTCAAATCCATTTTGTATCAGTCTTGATATTCTTTAATCGATCCTATTTGGGCACAATTTGATTAATAATTCTGTATTGATGTTATTAGTTAGTTTAATTAGTTTAGTTTAGTTCATTTCAATTTTATCAATAATTGTCCTTTAGCCAGTGTTTGTTTTCAAATAATCCTTAGGTTTAGGTTAGATTGGTTTAGATATAGCTGATTCGGTTAACCTTGATTAACCAACCTTGGTTAGTTTGAACTAGAGTTAGCTAGTCTTTACGGTTAGCTTGGTTGATTTGGTAATTTCAGTTGTTAAAAAGGTAATTTGGACACTTCAAAGAGAAAGAATCTTGTGGTAACTTAATAGAACACCTTAGACTCTTCTAGAAGAGGGCCTCAATTGTAATTTCATGAACTTAGGGTAATAACTTAGGCAACAAGTCAAAACTTTAGGACTAATGAACAAAATCTGAAAATAAAAAAGGGAAAAAATGAGTGAATGAATTCTAGAAGCTTCCACCCCTTTTCCTGCCTATAAAAGGCAGTCTTCATTCCTTCTTTCACAAGGTTTTCAATCTGAAAATTTCCCTAAAAACTTCCAGCCTCCAAAATTCCCACCAAAAATACTTTCTGCAAGTTGTGAAGCTCTGAAATTTGAATTTCAAATTAAAAAGCCAAATCTGCAATTTAGAGTAGAAAATCCTATTTTTTAGATCTTAAATCTACAGAAAACGTCCAAAAATATTGTTTTATTAAAGCTCTTTTTCAAAATAGTTCAAACTCCAGTTATTAGCTAGATTTTCAGGCTGAAATAAGATGAAAATGGCATGTGTTTTAGTTGCTGAAATCTTCCGAGTGTTCCTGGGTGCAATTTCAAGTAGATTTGGGTTTATTCAAGTGTGTTTGGTTGATTGTTGGTGTTGTTCTTCCATAATTCCACTCTGTACTGGTTTTGATATTGTTTCATGGGCTGTTGACTCTATTTCTGGGCTGTTTTTTGGTCATTTGAATGTTACTGTTGCCGATGCTCTTCCTTTCTATCTCATTGTAATTCCAGCTACATTCTAGCCTCAAATGATATGTGACGCTGTGACCAACTTATGCGGAAACTTTTGAAATCCAATGATGATTAAAGGAATTTATATGAAAGTTGTTGTATTCTGTTCTAGTGACATGTGAAGATGTTTACATGTATTTTATTCTACTCTTTGATTGTTAGCACATAGTACGACCTTAAATTGGTTTTGTAATTGAACTCTATGGATTGTCTAGTGTGAGCACGTGATTTTTATCCTAAGCAAATTATTCCAAAAAGTTTCCAAATAAATGATTTTATAATTTTTAGGAATTTTGTTGCATTTTGTATGCATATGCATTAGGATTTTTAATTTCACAATTTTAGTATTAATTCATTTCGGAACAATTTAAGGAAAAATAAAAAAATAGCATTTTTATTGTTTTAATTGGAAATTGCTACAAATTAGTTATTAAATTATTTTAGGGTCTAATTAGTTTAATTGTTAGTTTAATTTTTCAATTTTACAAAATCAGAAAATAAATTTGATATAAAAATATATAAGCTGAAAAATACAAAAAATACAAGTAAATAAAAATAAATACAAAAAAATGGAAATAAAATACAAAATGAGTTAAAATACAAGAAAAACAAAATATAAAAGAAAGGAAATGACTGTTAATTGGGCTAAAACACTACAGCCCAAACCAATTAGCCCCTCCAGTCACGCCCAAGCCCAGTAGCCCTTTACCCATTTCAGCCTTTCTCTTTTAAAAAAAAATGACGTTGTTTCAAAATAAGGAAATTAATCTCAGTCTTCCATAGTCCATGATCCAACGGTCTGCGTTGATTTCTATAGTTTGATATTAATGTCCGAAAATATCATAACCCTAGAGACTATCTTCATCCTCATCGAACCCCTCACCTTACCTGTAACGCCGCCGCCACCATCGCCGGAGAAATCGCCACCATCTTCGGTGGCTCCCAAAATCACACCCCTAGATCGCCTTAAAGCCATCGTCATGAATCTCTTATCATCTTCTTTCGAATCATACCCTATCCTCTCGAATATTGAATTTTGTCATCGCCGTCTCCGCCGCCCACGGCGGCGACAACGCAAAACCCTACCAAATTAACACCCCAGTATCCCCTCGCCTTCCTCTTCCTGTATCCAGTATCGGTTTTTCTCGAATCATTGCTCATCGACTCGAATATTAGTTTGAAGATTCCAGCCAAAACATTACCTTGTCCAAATGAGCCTAAATCTTTACCATATAGTCTCCCCATCCTTCTCTTCACAAATTTGGGATTATTTTCCCACGAATCTCACCAATCTGCCTCCGATTCCACATCTAGGGTTTGCAGTCAAAGCTTTGAACTCCAGCCAATGTTCAAGTAATTTTCAAACTATATTAGGCGTTTGTTCTTAGTGAAAAAAAGCGCCTAATATCGTTTGAAGATCACTATCAAGCCCGGTAAGTTTAGTAGCCAAAATCAGTAAGATTCCTTTCAATTTGTTCTGTTTATTTAGATCCATACTTGTTCTTACTTTGTTTTGGATTAAAGCTCGTCTGTTTTTTTTACCAGAATTGGTTTTGATTAGGTTTAGTTTTAGTTTGATTTTTATTTTGTGGCATTTGTTCACTTTAGTTTAATTTTGCTAGAATTATCTTGTTACAATTTTATGAGCTTAATTCATGGTTATTAGTTTATGATTCTAGTTTTGATTCTGCTTTCAATAAGTAGCTGTGTGGTTCAGTAATTACTTTATGTCATTAGTCGATTATTTCTTTGTTATTGTTAATTAAAGCATTTGGAGTAGTATTAATTAGAATTAATCCTGTTCTTAGTTAACTAGTTGTAGTTTACTGTTTCCAGATTAGTTGCTGTTTTATTATTGATCTTTTTTTTTATCCTGTTTGGATTTGTTTGATTAGATTAAAGCAATAGTTTGATATTTTAATTAGTTGTTCCTTAATTCAGGAAATTGTTAAGCTTAGATAATTTGGATATACCTGATTTAGGTTAAATAACCATATTTATTAACAAGGGTAAAAGGGTTGTGGTTGGGTAATAATTTCAGGTAACCTCAAAGGTAATTTGGGCATATGAAAATGACAAGTTTATTATAAATGGTAAATTCTGAAATGAAGTAGGGGTAGCATAGGAATTGTAGGGGTATAGAATATTCTAGAGTAGGACTTTAGTGTAGAATTCAATAAACTTAGGATAGTAACTTGAGAAACAGGTTAGGAATTAAAGGCTTAATATGCAATACTTGAAATTAAATGGGAGGGAAAAAAAGTAAAATGTGTAGAACATTCTGCCCCTTAATTGTGCCTATAAATAGGCAGTGATTCATCCTTGTTTTAGAAGTTTTTGAACTCCAATAGGTCCCCAAAAAATATCTACTAAGTTTCAGATCTAAAATTAAGAATTTCAGATCCAATTTCCTCTTCTAGATTTGAATTCCTTCCAGAAAAACTTCACACTGAGCAGTCCTTCTTCTCCTTAGTTTTGAAATCTGCATTTGAACTCACACATACAAAAATACAAAAACAACAAAAAATGGAAAAATTAGAAACAGTTTCACTATTTCATTACTAGTGTTAGTGATTCTCAGTTTTACTTCGATAATTTTTCATTTCTGCTTGAGGTTCTAGTTCTAAAGGTGTTCAGAAGTGATTAATGACTGGTTCAGTTGAGTTTGGGACCTAATTAGCTTGCATTCCAGTCGAGTTTTGGGTCCAGTGAGATTTCAGATGCATCTAGGTGCAGCTTTGAGAACTAGGAGTGCGTTTCAAATGTGTGTTGAAGTGATTTGTTGAGTCTACCTGCATTTCTGGTTTTCAAAATTAATTCCTAGCTTGTTATGTGATGATATACTGCTGAGTTTGGTTGTTGTTGCTGTTCAAAGTAGCTGACTTATTTTCTTCTCATATTTCCTTTACTCAGGTACACAACTTTGTCCTTGATGGCTATAAACTGAAGGATAAATTTATATGATGCTTAAAGTATGAAATTCAGTTTAGTTTCAATTGTCATTTGATGTATTTGAGCATTAGTTTGTTGAGATTGTTAAAAATTTGGACTGTTATTATATTAATTGAATTGTATTAATGAACTGTACTGGATTATGAACAATAATGAATTATTAAGTTTTCTGGATTCAAATCTTCCCTTTTCTGAATCAATTTGCAAATACATATCTCATGTTGTAAATACAGTGTAGGCAATTTGCACTCAAAAAATTCGCATGAATTCCTGAGTATTAGTTCATATAAGTTTAATCAATTACTGTTACTGTTATTCAAAATATGTACATGATTAAAAGTCAAGGTAACAGTAACCGAACTCAAATCAAGGTATTAGTTCCTGTAAAAAAGATTTCAGTACATAAAATGTTCATTAAAAGACTTAATAAAGCAGGTGGTTGACTATATGGAATTACATTGGTTCTTCTTCGTTACTGAACATATGTGGGCCTCAATCACACACAGGTCGGCCCAACGTTAATTTTCAGTTCATAAAGTGGGCCTGTTTCGAGGCCCGGAGTTAGCATCAACTTATTAAAATAGCAGATTATAAGATCTCATTCGATAAGACTAGTTAAATATAAATCCAGTTTGTAAGCCTACCAATTGTTATAAATCAAAAAATCTTCAAAATTCTTTAAGAATAGGGGAAAGTAACTCACAAATAAAAATTGAGTTTTGAATTAGGTAGCGGGTTCAATCTAAAAGGATTTCTCCTTCTGTTTGAATTCGGACATGAATTTAAGACACAAATTTATATTCATGAATTGATTAATCTTTTAGAGACAAAGAATAGAAAATTACTTACTTCAAGTGGTCCTTTTAATAATAAATGAGACGAGCCTCGCCCAATAAAAATACAAAATTGCGGGGCCCTCAATAAAGGTTTAAAATTACTTAGAAAATCGGGAAGGTTAGTTTAGCAAACTTCACAGCCTCCCCAAAATATTACTACGTTAGAATCTTCAGGCACGATTTAATAATATTACCTTCCTAAATACGGGTGCACTTTTATGTGACCCAAATCCAAATCTCAACGAAGTTAAAATGTGTCAAAAGCCACGGGCCTACTGGCACGACATGGTTCGAGATACATTTTCACAACGCTGTAATTTCTATAAAAATATATATAAAAGCGGATTACAAATAAAAGGCACATAAGCTAGCATGTACTAAAATCAGATAAAATCAAATACAACAGTTGAGCGACCGTGCTAGAACCACGTAATCTGGGAATGCCTATCACCTTCTCCCGGGTTAACAGAATTCCTTACTCGGATTTCTGATTTGCGGACTGTTATCAGAGTCATAATTTCCTCGGTTTGGGATTCAACCTTTGACTTGGAACACCATTAATCTCCCAAGTGGCGACTCTGAATTTTAATAATAAATCCCGTTTCGATTGTCCTTTAATTGGAAAAACTCCTTTATTATGCCCTTCACGGGGTGTAGTAAGCGTAAAAAGGAGGTGTGACAGCTCTGGCGACTCTGCTGGGCAAACAAACCCAGAACTTCGGTTCAAGGTTTAAGAATTCGAGCTCAAATAATTGTTGTATTTGTTTATATATGATTTTCTTACATGTTCCATGCCTATTGTGCTAAATATTTTACCGCTTTAATATTATTTAAACTGTAAATATAAACTATGCCGAAAACCCTTCTCTTCTCACCTTCGGGGATGTGCTTATTGGTTGAGACTCCCTATTCTGTTAGTGTCAATACCCTCAAATAAGAAATAGGCCGGACAAGTTACTAAGCCGGACGATCCTGTGGGTCCCCGGTACGTAGCCCCCTCCTCGACTCGAGTTGTCCGCTCGGGTACACAGTCTAGAACACATAACCAAGTTTTGAACTTAGAATAGGGACATTTATTTGCATCACGTATAACTTAGGGGACTCAACACAGGGGTTGGGTCCGTCTAGGACAGGTAACCGGAAATGAAAAGACCACCATGATGCATTTTACGTGTTGCATTTATTTGTCTCGGGCTCGCATGCTGACCGGCTTTTGAACATCGAAAATTTTGTGAAATCGAGAAAAGAGAGAAATAGCAGTGTAAAGAATTAATTGTTTTGTTTTTGAAAAATCGATGCCCAAATGCTATCGAAACTCTGCCGAAATTTCAAAAAAAAATGAAAAATGGAATTGTTTTCTTTTAAATAGTTTGTGTTACTCAAAAAGGGAAAAGAAAAAGAAAAAGAGTCTTTTATTGTTTGTTGGGAAAAATAGGTTGTTTGTTGGAAAAAGAAAAGAAAAAAAAAGTAGTTTTTTTATTTTTGCTTATGAAATGCCAAAAATGAAAATGAAAAAGTGTCCTATTTTAAAATAGTTCGGTTAATTTTCCCGAACTACGCCGGTTTGATTCTAATCACATGTGAGATACGTAGGCAATCCTTGACGGGTCCAACCACACCTTTTTGTAAAAAATAGCCGAAAATATCAAAATTTTGATTTTTGTTATAAATAAGTCGGGTGATGCTGTTCTTATTTAAAATAAGCCTAAAGTCCTTAAAAGGGACGACAGAAGACCGTTTTGCAAGAACAGCCACTCTGAGTCAATTCTTTAAATTTGTGGACACGGCCTTAAAATCTTCTCTTTGAAATGCTGAAAGGCTGTATCAGAAAAATTGAACTTTATTTTGGAAATTATAATTGAAAAAAAATAATATACATAGTGTCTTTTTCTTTTAAGTCATAATAAGTAATTAAATCACCTTAATAAATGTGCAGGATGAGCACGAATCAAAATGAACCTTTCTCAATCATGAACAAGATCCCTTTGGAGTTATATCTTTGGTGGAATGATTTAGGAAGCGAAGGGCGAGATGAAGTTAAGAAATATTTGAAAAGGCTTACGGTTTGCTAGAAATTGTGCCTCGGGGAGATTTTATCAGAGCATTAGTGACATGTTGGGACCCGACACACAATGTGTTCCATTTCTCAGACTTCGAGCTTACCCCGACATTAGAAGAAATGGCTGGGTATATCGGGAAAGATGAGGTTCCTTTAAAAGATAATTATTTAGTGGCCCCAAGAATTGTAGCTGTGCACAGATTTTTAGACTCTATGAAGATACATAGGACAGTTCACAACGCATATCTGGCAAATGGCTTTTGCACTCCACACTTCATATACCATAGATATGGTCATATTGGGGGGTTCAACAATACAGAAAGCAAGATATGTAGTAATGGAATCCGCCAAAAATGAGAAGAGCATAGGCGTGTTTCTTTCATGGTGGTTTTTCTGGGGCTGGTGATATTTCCAAGGAAAGATGGAAACATTGACATAAAAATAGCCGGGGTCGTCAGTACTTTAATGACTCAAGACAAAAGCACTCTTGCACATATGATACTAGCCGATATTTTCCGCGCTCTTACAGCCTGTAAAGCCGGGAAAGACTTCTTCGAGGGATGCAATATACTACTGCAAATATGGATGACCAAGCACCTGTTCCATCACCCTCAGTTTTTAAGCTATGGGTCTCCAGAAAAAACATGCATAGAAGAGTTCTACACGAGGATTAAAGGGGTTAATTTGCTAGAAGGATTTACGGGTTGGAAAACATACATTCGATCCCTTACTGCTAGTCAAATAGAATGGGCACTTGGATGGCTACCTGTTAATGAAATTATATACATGCCAGCAGCAAGGCCGCATATCCTCTTGATAGGTCTCAAAAGCATTCAACCCTATGCCCCATATCGGGTTTTGAGGCAGCTTGGAAGATGTCAGATAGTGCCGAAGGATGGTGATCTTAGTACTCAGGTAGTTGAGATTAGTCCTGAAGGACAATTCCCTGAAGCAAAAGTCCGCCAAATTTGGAATAAATGTCAATACTTGAAGTCAGACACTTGCGTAAAGGATTTCGCCAAAGGCAAAGTATCGCCTGAGTACTCTGCTTGGTATAGGCGAGAATGTGAGCATGAAAGGCCAGCTAAAATACCTCATATCCAGGAGTTGGCTGAATCATCGAGAGAACAGTGGGCTTGGCTAACCAAAGAGAATGAGAATTGGGCAAAAATAAGCGAGCCGGAAAAACAAGTCCAAAATCTTAAATTTGAAAATAGTATGCCAACTGCGGCTGATGAGGGTGAGAAAAAGAAATTGGCCAGGTAAAATGAAGCCTTGCGAGCACAAATCCAGAAAATGAAGATATCGGCGGAGAACCTTGTTAGGAATGCCAAAGACACAAAGCTTATAGACAATCTAAGGCAAAAAGTAAATGATTACAGTTTTGACCTTAACAAAGCAGAAAAGGAACTAGCTGGGGCTCAAAGACAGTTGGCTAAAAATGCAGAAGAACGAGACCGCATGATTCAACATCTAAAAGAAGAACATAACAGTAAGGTCGCCAGACTAAGGAAAAGGGTTATTCCCGCAGAACATAAAATAAGCAAACAAGCAAAAGAGTTTAAAGTTGAAAGGGAACATTGCTATACATCTTTAGCAAAATTAGAAATAGATCTACAACAACTTCGGGAGAGAAATCAGCAAACTCTGGAGGCCAGGACCAAACAGATAGGGCGGTTACTTTAGGAAAAAGGCATAATCGGAGAAAGAATCTTAGCTATTGCTCACCACATCACCAAAAAATGCCAAATGTGCGAGAATATGACTCAGTCTACCTTCTTTGCCTCAGGAATGATATTTGTGAAACAGATAATGAGTGACCTGGACAGACTTCAAGGGGAACTTGCATATAGGCCCACGCCGAGACCGAACGATGGCCCACGGGCACCAGGAGCTTTAATGTATTCATGAGTTTGTACTTCATTGTGTCAGTCACTTGAGTCTGTATTTTCATTTTTAGTCAGTTTGCATTTCATTTCAAAGTAGAATAACTGTTAAAAAGTTTATAGTTTGGTATGTCATTTAGAGTCTGTCGTTGTAATGGATGTGTTGGCCATTGATAAATTTGAAAATTCCAAAAATTGTATTTGTATTTTTGTTTTTGATTTTATCTGATTCAAGCACAGTTGCAATATATAGGCAATCTTTATAGGACCGACCATATCCATATGAAAATGTAAATACAAGTCAAAAGAATAGTGAAAAACAAAAGAAAAAAAATGAAAAAAGAAAGGAAAAGAAAGAGAGAGGGAAAAGCCGCAACAAAAGAATTGTCAAAGTAAATAAAAGTCAAGAATAAAAAAAAAAA
>MU783290.1:16762-28198 GCA_026770625.1 Nicotiana glauca
ACTGCTCCGCGTTCGCGAAGAGCAATTCATCCCCAGTCACAATTTTCTCTTCCCCATCACGGGAGTATCTTCACGATCGCGAAGAAGAACATACCAGACAACGACAGTAGCCCAAAACCAGCAATCTTCTAAGTCTGAAATGGTCCGTAGCCTATCCAAAACTCACATGAGCCCCTCGGGCTCCAAACCATACATGCACACGAGTATAATAATATTATAAGAACTCGCTCGTGTGATCAAAACACCAAAAAAAATACCTAGAACCACGAATCGGATACCTCAACAAATAAGGTTTTCAAAGAAACTTAAGAACTTTTAGTTTTTTAACCGGACGTCCGAATCACGTCAAATCAACTCTGTTTTGCACCAAATTTTGTAGAGAAGTCATAAATACTGAAATAAACCTATGCCAAGTTCCAGAACCGAAATCTGAACTCGGTAGCAACAAAGTCAACCTACGGTCAAACTTAGAAATTTTTTGAACCTTTAAATTTCTAGTTTTCAACAAATTACGTTAAATCAAGTTAAGGACTTCTTAATTTGATTTTGGGCATACGACCAAGCCAAACTGCGATATGGACCCACCGAAACCATCAAAACACTCATCCAGATCTGTTTGTTCAAAATATTGACCGAAGTCAACTCAAATGAGTTTTTAAGGTACAATTTCATATTTTCATTACTTTTCTCACAAAACTTTGTAGAAAAAGGACACAAATTGTGCACGCAAAGCGATAAAGCCTAAACTGAGCTATTCGAAGTCTCAAAATACAAAAATAAAGATTAAACTTAAATTGACCTATGGGATCATCACACTGGTACATAGTTTGAGCTAGAAGTATTAATTTATATTAAAGATATTTCATATAGTTTTGATTTTTGATTCCTTTTTGCTTATTTATGTTATTTATTTTTATTTTGATACTTGTTGTGATCACTACTTATCAGGTATTATTTCTACTTGTGTTCTAATTTTATTATCATAGGCATAAAAAAAAACTACCATATAGACACCTTAATTATTCTTGCGACCAGATAGACATTTCTTGTTGGTAAAAGTGTACCTTGTAAAACTCTCATGCCAATATGGCACGACGTCTATTTTGTACTCAAGTTTGTGCGCCTGAAGCTCTTTAAACGTTTTTTTTTAAATCTTATTGTAGGACTTTTATTCACTCTCCTTATTCCTCATTTTTCAATCACTAAGTTAATGAGTGAAGTAACTCCGAACAATGGATACCAAGAAAAATTTTGGCATCAAATGTACATAATATATCATGTTTCACCGGGTTAAAAAAGTATACGTCTTGACTTACGATTTTAATGGATTTTATCGAGCGCATTCAAATATGTCATCAACTGCCAGCTGAAGAGAAAAAAGATGACGGAAACAAATCAAACCCCTCCTTGTTGCTTAGTTCAATTTGCGTTCTTATATTCTTTCAAATGAACCTATAAACTATGAATCTTCATTTGTAATATATCCCTTGAGAACGTGGGTATTTTTTTAATGTTGTGTTGCTCTACTTCATGCAATGCATTTTGAATTAGGTCAAGTTTTAGAAAGCACAAGAAAATAAATGCAAAAAATACGATCAGCCAATATCCAAAAGGTAAATAAGTGGTTGACAAACAACAAAAATAATACTTTGATGTGATCGTAAAACTTAATAAAAAGGACGATAATGGAAAATGTCAAATTTATAGATGGACCTAGTTTCTATCTAGCTATTATGAAACTATGAGGCATAGAATTTTCTCTTATACTTCATATTATCCGAGGAAAAAAATAGTACAAATATTGTGTTTAAGAATTAGAGTTTTAACTGAAATAAACAAATTATGTATTTATTTATTTAATTAAAAAATCAAACATAATATTTTTCTCTCTTGCTTTCCTTTTTCGCATTACCATTTTTGCTCGTAGCCTGGAAATAATATTGATGCTAAAAGCTTTTTTTTATTGAAGAGACAAAAGGGTTGCACTAATAGAAGAGGAGGGATTTTCACATTTAGTAATAGAATAAAATAGTGAAACGTGATATTTATATTGGATGAAGTGCACAAGGCACACTTATAATAGTGGAAGGTATATATGTGAACATAAAAATAGTTAAGGTGTCTACATGAGAATTGACATCAATTTTCACTACAACAAATTTGGCCTAAGACTACACTGGTTTTATCCAACGTTTGAAAAATGTGGCTAAAACTATCTATGGCCACGCTTTTTAAGGGTGACCTTTGTTTACGACTTTTAGCTACGAAATATTTAACAACGCCCCTAAAATGTGCCCTTTGAAAGTATAGACTACGCTTTGCAAATGTAACCATATATTAAAATAATTAGCAACACTTATTTATATTTAACGCTACTCTTTCAAGCGTGCTATTTGTGTAATATTAAAACAACACTTTATAAGTGCACTCTAAAGTTATCCATAAAATTTTCAGCAAAATAAGTATTCCCTCCATATATTGCCCGCTTTTACTAAAGTATTTCCCCCCAACTCCAAAAAGGTAAAAGAATTCCCTCCTATGTAGTCTCTCCACTTTAGGGTTTCTGTACCTTCTCATAACTTTAACAAAATCTGAATTTTTTATACCTTACAGGAACATATCTATCAATTCTACTCAAAGTTACACCTTACAGGAACATATCTATCGATTCTACTCTCAATTTGTAGGGTTGTTCCCTTCTCTCTACGGTTTTTTTCAAAAGGTAACATTAAATTTATTTCATATGGGTTCAATTTCTGCAATTTTTGTGTTTCTGGGTTTCGGTGCTAGCATTGGTTGCGGTTTTGGAATAGGATGGGG
This sequence comes from Nicotiana glauca, assembly GCA_026770625.1. Taxonomy (NCBI): domain Eukaryota; kingdom Viridiplantae; phylum Streptophyta; class Magnoliopsida; order Solanales; family Solanaceae; genus Nicotiana; species Nicotiana glauca. The sequence continues at coordinate 19,583 of MU783290.1, forward strand.
TTTGGGAGGTTTGATTCTTTCCTATTTCTTACTTACAATTTTATTGTGTTTGCATCAGCTAAAATAATTTTCACTTAGTACTAATCAATGGGTCCAGCTCGGACACGGGGAAATATGTGTTGTATATTGAGCTTAGTGGGATTGTATTTTTTTTCTCTTATAGGAATATTTGATTCTTGATACTTATGTTGTGTATTATGAGATTAATGGGGTTGAGTTTTTTTTGTCCTTTATAGTTGATTCTCGATATTACAGCTATTCTTTGGGGAATTTATGTTCTCAATTTGCTTTAATGACTTCTTATAATTAGTAGTGAGACACTGAGTGAAACTATGGTATTTCAATGGTATTGTCCAGGTATCTTTTAATATTAGTTGAGTGAAAAAGTTTTCATCTTTATTACATGTCTGTGAATTGGGGTAGTATGGATTACATGACTAGTTAGCCATGAAAATATGGTATTGCAGAAATGACACTACTTAATCCACATTCTTTAGCACCAGTTTGATAGATTTTGAACATAGATTGAAGGACTATACATGAGAATATATGATTAGTTAGTCATGCATCCAAGTGAACGATTTCTCTAGTTTATATTAGCACTAAGGCATTTGGTAGAATTTCATACATGTAGAGTGCAGATGTCAGAAGACCGTGAACGTATATTCAAGAAAATCTGTAGAACACTATAGTTGCCTCTTTATCTCTATGTCATGCAAGGCCAGTACATTATAGAATTTGATATCTCTCTCTAGCCTGACTCTTCTTATCATCTTTGGTCATCTTTCTTTGCCAACTAATCCACTCTGGGAGAGGGATGGGATGATATGTATTGCTCCAAGGTATGAACAACATAAACTTACTTTGTTTGCTGCGTCAAAGCATTACCTTCTTATACTTTTGTAATATTGCTAGTATTTGCTTCTTTGCAAGCCTGTTAAGCAATTCTCGCTATGCAGGCTCTTCCATTTGGTCAACTATGGGTACAAGAGTTGGTAATTCCTATTTTTGGGTCACTTTCAATCAACCCTTCATCTGGAAATAGTACTTGTTTTGAGTCATTATCAATTTATCCTGGCTTGCTATTTATTTGTCCGGACTAGATATTGAGCGGAATGGGCTGATTAAAATTCAGTTCTACAGCAATTTCTTTGTTAGATTGATCTGTAAAGATCAAAAGATTAAAATTTACAGCAATTTCCTCTGGTTATCCTTGGTAATTGTGTCAGTTAATTTTTTATTTAAATTGCAACTTGTTGGCTCCTTTACTTGGGCAGCAACGGGGAGACCTAGTGTCATGCTATTTAAAGGCGTCTGATGTTGACGTCTTTTGTTAGAGATATACAATATCCAACATCTGTAATGACATTCAAGGAAATTTATAAATGTTAGACTACATTACTGCTGCATTAACATTTTGGTTGGTTCTTCAAACTTTTTCCCATTCTATCATAGCCAATCTTTGATAAAACTTATTATGACACCCTTAAGTTTGATTTTTAGTCTATGTGAACCCAATAATCATTATATGTGTGGAGGTGTAACGGACAATACCAAATTCCATATTGGGTATGTGAGGGCTGGAAGACTTGATTAATCAATTTTCTCACCCATAGTCTGAGTTTTAGCCTACATGTGAACCCTAGATTGGGTTACATGTGGTAGAGGGTGTTAGAGATATACAAATTCTTGCATAGGGTCTATAAAGGCATCCATAGCCATGTGTAAAGGGCTAGGGCTACAAAGATTGTGCTAAATTTTTTGATTGGACGGTAAATTTTTTCATATTTCTTATGATTTATTTTTATGTTGTTATGCAAAGTTCTCTAAATTCTGGATGATTGGTAGTACATGCTGTTATGGCGTGTTTTTCAGATGTCAATTACATAACGTAGCTTGTGGTGTTACAGTTATATGTTGCATGGTGGATGGAAGTATTGTTTCGCTGGACACCGGGGGATCTGTCGTCTGGAAGGTAGGACAACATTCATTTTCTTGAACTCCATGCATTCCCTCTTGCTACTTGGATGTAAGGAGGGTTGTATTTTTGTGGTAAAACTGAGCACTTTATAAGCTGCACGAAATAGGCACTCTGAATAGAAGAACCAGTTCTTCCACATGACAACTGGATGAATATTCACATTTAGATTCACCTAAAACAAAGCATATTTGTGTATTTTCTGTTAGATTGCAGAATTCTGCAGAATGTGGCTTTCATGGAAAATCTTCTGTACCTTGTGGTACAGAAGACCATTTTCTCATTATCATGGTTTGGATGTGAGCATCTGTAAATAGCCGTATTTTTAAGAGCGAGAAGCGCAAAAAAGCGACAAACGCTCGCTTCGCTTCAAAAGTGAAGCGCACGCTTTATTAAAGTGAAGTGCAATTCTTAAAAAACATAATGTAAAATTATAAATAATCAAAAACTTCAATTTAAAAACTTAAAAGTAGGTACTAGGTACCACCAAATCCTCCACAAACCATAGGACAAGCAAAATCAAAGCTACTAAATTACTAGAATCAACATCTTATTCTTTTGCTCTTCTTGTTCTTCTTCAAGATTGTCAAAATCTTAAATTCCTCTATTATCTTCATATTACTCGTCATCTTCTTCTTCCCTCTCTTCTTCCTCTTTATGATCACTTTCATCTTCATCAATTAGCGATAAGGATCGACTTGTAGTAGCCATACTTTTCTCTTCCTAATCGAGCTTGAACTTGAAGTATTCCTCTTCATGTCTTGGTTTTTATATTAGGGACAATCTTTGATTCCTTTTGGATGAAAGAAAAAGATATAAGCAACGTTCATGGCCACAAAGCTACTTAGAATAAACTTGATTCCATTTGTTTTATTCAAGCCTCCTCCAGGTAAGAGAAACAAAGAAAGGAAAAGTTCATAATTTTCCAAGTTATTCCTTCTGTTTCTCTTTTCTTTTAGTTATAATTGGTTATTCTGCTTGTCCAAGAAAAAATATTATCCATTATCCTGATTCAGAAGTGTTCTTACACTTCTCATCTTTTTAGTTTCTTAAATTGAAGACTTTCAGTTCTCATCTGCCTTCTGCTATCAGAGATGCTGATTAGTAATTTTATCAATTCTTGTGCAATACTGTTGAATTATCCATCTTAAACTTCTGAAATTTCTGTTTTACCCTATCAGAGTGAGTTCAAAAGAAATATGTTATAAGGCGATATTCTGGTTAAAAGAGGAGAATCTGAAGATCAAACCCTATCTTAAACTTCTAAAATTTATGTCTTACCATATCAGAGTGAGTGCAAAAGAAATATGTTATAAGGCGATTCTCTGGCTGAAAGAGGAGAAACTGAAGATCGAACAATTCATGATGTCAATAAGAAGTAATATCAACATGTTAGAAGCGTGATAAATAAAGAATGAAAGCACTGTTTGGAGGACTTGTTATTTTTGGCTGTGGTTTCTTGAAAACAAATCTATTCCAAAATTCACTTTCATAAACTTTGGATGCTTGCTTCACTCCCCTTTTAAGGTCTGGTTGTTGTTGTTGTTGTTGTATTATTCAATTCTTATTTATATTTGATTGAAAAATATGCAAAACATGGTGCTACTATATGTTATCATCATCTTTGTTCTTCTTGACGAACGATCAAAGTTTAGTTTCTATCTAATATAAATTTCTTTTTATGTGTAGGAGAAAGTGGGTGATGCAATTGAAAATGGTGGTGGAAAATCAATTTGATCTTAATGTGAATGCAGAAAACTTTTGGATAATTGAGATGTCTAATATTCATGATACTATATGAATATACTTGCTTTTTAAAAGTTTATTGTTAATGGCATTTTGACATATTATTTTATTAGTATGTGTATTCATTTAAATTATTATTTTTGGTATTTATTAGCTAATTTAGTTCTTTATATCATAAAATATATGATAAAAATGCATGTGCTTGAAATAATTGTAATTACATGATATATGTAAAATATAAATTTTTAAAATTAAAACAATAAATTGTATAGCCTAGCAAGCGTGGCCAAATGTCTGTACGTCTATCATATATATAAACAAAGACCACGCGTTCTAAGTGTTCCTTTAAAAGCCACAATTAACAAGTTTGGCCTAAAAGGCAACAAAGGCCACGCTTTTGGTGTGTAGCTGTAGGTATAAAAGCGTTGCCATATGAGGTGTAACAAGCGTTGTCTTTATTGACTAATAGGCCACGCTTTTAAGCGTAGCTTGTAAGGCAACTTTTGAAAAGTGTGCCCTTAGGTCAAAGGTTACGCTTCTTTTGGCCACCCTCAGAAAAGCGTAGCCTAAAGTCGAAAAGTGTTGCCTTTCGCCAAAGGCCACACTTTTTGCTTGTTTAGGCCACACTTTTCTAGGGTAGTCAAAGGCATAAAATGTTGTAGTGAATTTTTATGCTAATTTAAGTGTATTAGTTTGGATACAATATACACAGGTTGTTTGGATGGTTATTATGCTCGTTTATACTATATTGTATTGTATCATTTTGATGTATACAATATTTGAATAAATTATATTGTTTGCCATCGTTTTATGATGTCTTGCAATAACAATATGAAGAATAAACTTGCAATATTACAAAGAAAGAGTAAAACACAAGATAAAATTATTATATAAAAAGTAGTGTAAAGGATAAAATAGGATTATTTAATAATAAGGAAAGGCAAGACGAGAGGAAAAAATATGGTAACGATATGATACTATAAAATTTCAGTAATAATCAAAATAAATATCATATTTAATATAATAATACGATACAATACAACACGTAACAACCATCCAAACAAATTGTAAAAGCTTGTATCGATGGTTATTACGTATCGTTTTATAATATATCATATAACATTATATTGTACTGTATTATTTCAATGAATGTAATCGTTTGGATAGATTTTATTGTTTTACGTTGTTTCATAATATCATACACTAGCAATTTAATAAGTAAACTTACAATATTACTAAGACTTATTATAAAAAAGAGTAAGATAAAGGATAAAATATAACTATTAAATAATAAATTAAGTACAAAATAAGAATAAACAATAAAATAACGGACAACACCATATAGTAAGTTATATAAAATGGAATTTTCCATTGTTAGTGACAAATGATATTATATTATATTTACACCAACAATACCGTACAATACAATTAGATTACAACCTTCCAAACAAGTTGTAAGGAGAGTAACAGAAGATCCTTACCCACCCACAAAGCCAATTTGGTCCGTTCGCCGTTCTCCGAGCAACTGTCTTCTCTGCTTCTCTGAAAGTAGAGGGATTACTCTATGCTCCGACCTCTGGTTTTCTGGTGATTCATTATCTTCGGCTAACTCTTTCCGTAAATCCTAAAGTTGTAAAATATCAACTCTCAAGCCACGTTGCCGAAATAACGATGTCAATTTCTCTTTCCTCTGTTGTTGTTGAATCACATACACACACATCAGTATCAGTCGTGGATTGGTTTTACCTATTTTCAGCTATCATTTTTTTATCATTTTGTAATCGATTCTCTTAGAATGTTGTTACGCACTACAACATAATGTATTTATAGCTACGATATTTCAGCTACAAATCAAAATTCTGTGGCTAGTACCTAACAATAGCCACAAATATTAGAATGGCGTGGCTTTTTACAAATTCGTAAAATTTCTTAGCCACAAAAGTTAAATTGACAAAGCTAATTCCTCATTTTTGCTATAATTGCTAATTATCGTAGCAATAATTGCCTAACTAGCTATAAATTTATTGCTACAGTATAATTTCGTAGCTAATTATATATTTTTGCTACGCATTAAAAGTTATTGTAGCAATAGTAATATTTTAGCTGCAATAATTTTTTTGAAACAAATGATTGTAGCTAAAATAATATTTTTGCTTCAAGTTATAAAGTATCGTGGCAAAATTCCGTGGCTAGTACCTAACAATAGCCACAAATATTAGGATGGCGTGGTTTTTTACAAATTCGTAAAATTTCTTAGCCACAAAAGTTAAACTAACAAAGCTAATTCCTCATTTTTGCTATAATTACTAATTATCGTAGCAATAATTGCCTAAATAGCTATAAATCTATTGCTACAGTATAATTTCGTAGCTAATTATATATTTTTGCTACGCATTAAAAGTTATTGTAGCAATATTAAGACCTAACTCTTTTACTACTACTTGAACTCTTATTTAGTGTGTTGATATCTCTTAAAAATATTTCTTTCTTAAAATTTCATTTTCTAAAACATTATTTTTCAATAATAACTATTTTTATAATAATGTAATTAAAAATATTATTCTTAATTCAAAACTCATTTTCGTTGGCTATCTAAAAATATAAAAACAATCTTTAGCTAGTGAATTTTTTTTACTCCATTTTGATATTTGACATTAACCATGTTAAATATCTGAGTTATTTGAATTATATGTAAATAACCTTAATATTTAAACCTTCTAAATAATTATATATAATCGTCAGATATTAATTAAAAAATACTACATGAAAAGAGACTAACATTTTCTCAATTCTCGTAGTGATAATTTTATTTTTGCACTATTCTTATAAGTGTCATTGGAACCTAAAAATAGCCACAAAGTAAAATAATAACTCATATTTATGGTAAAGCACAAAGGTTGACACGATATAAACGATTATTTGATTATGACGTGACTCTTATACTACGACTTGAACTCTTATTTGGTATGATTTTATCTTTCAAAAAATATTTCTATTTTAAAATTTTAATTTCTAAAACTTTATATATATATTATAATAATGATTATCTTTATAATAATGCAAGTGAAGATATTATCCTTAATTTAAAATTCACTTTAATCGGCTATCTAAAAATTTAAATGATTCTATGGCCGGACTTATTTCAGTGTGACTCCACTTTAAGTTTATTGATATCTCTAGCCCCAGAATTTGAATTTAATACCCTATATATACAAAAAAANTTGACTGGATTTATTTCAGTATGACTCCACTTTAAGTTTATCGATATCTCTAGCCCCAGAATTTGAATTTTTAATACCCAATATATACAAAAATTTTGTTCTTTGAATCATTAAATGTTAAATTAGTTGATTATTATTATAAAATATTGCATATATAATCATAAAATTTTCAACTAGTTTATTTTTCGACATATATTAAGAGTACGTTTAATATGGTTGAAATCTAAGTGATAAAAAAAACTAATATATTATAATTCTTGTTAAACAAGTCTTACCTATAATTTTCAATTATAATTAAAAACTATGAAACTATATACCATTATTGTGTGCATGCCTAATAATATCGAAAGTAAACAAATATAATTTTATACCAATTAAATTGTACAACAAATTATTTATAATATACATCGAATCAAAGAATTAAGAATTTAATATAATTATACAAGATGGGTAGTGTCTCTGTTATGACTTTTATTCGATATTTTATAAACTTAAATAATTTCAATATTATTAGGTTTTATTTCAAAATAATGAGAATTTAATATACATGATAAAGGAGTTTATAAAAAAAATTAATTAGTATATCATAATGCATATTAAACAAAAGAATTACATGTGATTTTTTAATATAATTTAAATAAATATTACTTTGTGCTTGTATCTAGTACATTGATCACTAATTGGATTCAATTTGAATAAGCATAATTAATGGTCTAATGCTGTTTTGATAACTTAATAATTACTAGTAGTCGTACCCATGCGATGCGCGGTCTCTATTAAAATTTATTAATTAAAATAAATTATGATCGGGCTTATTTGATCCTATTAGATTGTATTGCTTTAATAAAATTCAATTGTCATCTTACTTGTCAATACGATATACCAAATAATGAAATCACTATTAAATCAAAGGTACTTATATAGTTAGTGAATAACTTTTTTGTTCTATATTATTTTTATTATATTAACCAATATTTAATATTCGCTTTATTTTTGTCATATATGAGAATATTTGTAATTTTTTATTTTTGAAATATATTTTTAGTTCAAATTTTATTCTATTATTTTTAATAATATTATCTAAATTTATTTGATCAAAATCTCTGTTAAACTAACGGGACTTATACATGAAGCGCATTGAATAACGTTTTTGTTATGTATTTTCTTTATTATATCATCTAAAATTTAATATTATTTCATTGTTAATTGAAAGGTTTATTAGCATATTACTTTATTAAATATTTTTCTTTGAAAGTTTTTTTATGTCTTTATTTCGTTTTATTTATTTTAAAATAATTTTAAAACTCCAACTTGAAACTAATCCCCAAATTGAATTGGTAATTTATTCTTTTTTTAATTTTATTTTTTTAACTTGAAACTACATCCCTATTTGAATGGGTAGTTTTTCTTCTCTTTCTTTCATTTTTTTTATATCTAATTTTTTTTTTACTTTTTTATTTTAAGATAATTTATAAACTCCAACTTGAAACTACTCCCACCCAATTTGAATAGGTAATTATTATTTTATATATTTATCTTTTGTTTTTTTTATATTTAACTATAATATATCTATATTTATTAATCCAAATAAAGTAACCAATTAATACATACATACATACATACATACATACATACATATATATATATATATATATATATATATATATATAT
>MU783290.1:41343-55542 GCA_026770625.1 Nicotiana glauca
AGCCCGCCTAGTTCCGTCAAGGTCTTGGCCTTTGCTTGCAAACAGCCCCTTTATATTTTTGATGTAGTCCGTCACACCAAAGCCCTCAATTAGAAGCGTAGTCCGTCACACTTGCCCTTGCAACAGTTTGTTGCCATCGACAACACCCGCATTGTCTTGCATGTTGATTTTCCCCGCGCATAAGGCCAATGGCAAGGCCATCATGCCAAAATCCTCGCCAATGCCGCGCCACTTGCCGATCAGCTTTGTCAAGGGTCTAACAGTAGTCCAGTTAGTTGGTTGGCTACCTGAACTTCCATCTTGTTAGTGGGAGTTTGATTCCCTACCTTTTAATCTCCTCCCACATTTTCCCTTCCCCTTCCCCCTATGTATAATAAAAGTTTTTTAAAAAATGTGGTGAAACTGTTTTTCTAACTGATAAGGTTGACTGGAGGTTTGGTCATTTTCTATGATCTTAGGTTATTTGACTGAGAAATTATATGCATATTGTTGTAGGATGACATGGATGCGAAGATCCAAGAACTTTCTTATCAACTGGATTGTGCCAATCGGAAATGTGAAATTTATCGTGCAAATCTTTATTCAGTTTTGAAGGATATAGAGGACCATAAGCAACAACTATCAATTAAAGTCCAACACATAAAGCTTAGCTTGAAGGATGGTCTCTGAATTTCTCCTGTTGTGGTATATGTAGAGTAATCCTGTACATAGTTGTCCTGCAATTTTTATTGTACACAAGAATCTTCCTGGAATTCTTTTCTAAGGAAATCACCGTGTGCTCATTTGGCAGGTGTAGCATGTAGTGTTCTGTCCAATATCTTTAAAGTTGGCAGCACTTCATCTCTAACTTAGTCTCTGAATTTCTCCTTTTGTAGTATATGTTCTGTAATCCTGTACATAGTTGTTCCTGCAATTTTTATTGTACACAAGAATCTTCCTGGAATTCTTTTCTAAGGAAATCACCGTGTGCTCATTTGGCAGGTGTAGCATGTAGTGTTCTGTCCATTATCTCTAAAGTTGGCAGCACTTCATCTCTAACTTAGTAACACGGTTAATCAACATCATTTGACATAAACAACGGTTTTATTGCAAGATTCAACACACCAAGATAGTTGGATGCAGTTTGATTGCTGAGAATCTATGTATTTCATTTTATTCACTGTCTAACTATATTCCATGAATGTATTCATATATTTTTTTAATTAATATAATTTATGTATTCAGATGTATTATATAATTTCTCTGAAGATTGCTATGTTTTTTGGGTGTTTTTCGGTTGGGAATCTTTTTTATAACTGGAAATACAAATTTTGTGTGTTATAATTGAGTTCGTTAAGTTATATTAGGAGTCTATTATGTTAATTGATTCACTTTCCGTTTAAAACCAGTGTAATACCCTGTTTCACGTCGTGAATACAATCGAATACAGTCGAATACAATAATCTGTCCAGCTGTAATCCCATGTTTCACACCATGAATACAGTTGAATACAAAAATCTGCCTAGCTGTAATCCCCTGTTTTACGCCTAGAAATACTATTGTATTCATGAATACAGTAGCTTAAATACATGGAATACACTCTAAAAAATCTGAATATAGCTATAGGAAGTAATATAGTAAATGGTAGCTACAACTAGCTAATAACCATTAAAACATAGCGGTTTCTGAAAGTTCCTTAAACAAAAATATGAAGTGCACGACTTAATTGTATTACTGCATTTAGGGGGAGTATTAAACCTATAATAGTGGAGAATATTAGTAATTCTCCATTCCGGAATATTAAGAACCCTTTTTTTTAAACATAAAATATACTTAGTGGTAGACAAACAAAAAAAAAGAGAATTTTATTAATTAATTAAAACTTCTTCATTCAGTTTATCTTATTATAAAACAGTAGTATCATCTAAATATGCTAATGTCGCAGTAGGAGTAGTATCACCTTAATATGCGCATGCCGTAGCAGGAGTAGAGTCGATCAAATAGTCTTAAGGTATAAACTACTCGAATAGAGGTTATGGACTCTTCTTTGGTAGATGTAATTCTTGCCAATCATTTGTTACTAAGATGTTAGAAATATCTCTTCACTAGTAAGAAAGAGAATGCAAAAAGTAGTAGATCAAAGGTTTTTTCTTGATCGACACGAGGGGTACCAAATCAAGGCAAATTCTAAATACTACATATGACTTCAAAATAATTGGATCAAGGTTGACTAGTGAGACGATGGGGAATAAGCTTCATCTTTGAGAGAGAAAAAGCCCGAATTATCAGCTAAGGCCCCTAAATGGCCACTCAATGATAAAGGAGGTACGGGTGCAGGCACAACCGGGTGCAGGCACAACCAAGAGAGAATTCTTTTCTTGTTGTAAATATTCACTTATAGCATACTATTTAATGGATTGACAGTAATTTTTTTACGTACATTTTCATAATGATGGTGTTTTTTCCAAAATCAAACTTTCTTCTTCAGCATCTTGAAAAGGTACCGTTAAAAGATCATCAATTCCTAATGAAATGGGTATAACTATAACTTGTTTGGAACCCCTATATGAAATGTATATGCCATTCCGAGGTGATCTGCTAATCTACTAATAAGTTGTTCATGGCAATCCCGTTTATCGTTTTATTGTGTAGACCAAATTGGTCCATTCTGCCATAACTACCTCCATATTCTGCTGAGTAGGAGCCAAAAATGGGTTGCATCAGTGATTATAACCAGATTATAGAGCAAGATCTACTAGTCAACAAATTGAAATTCATTTATCAACAGATTTCTTCGATTTTAACTGATTTCATCTAAACCATTCAGGAGCAAGTTACTTTTTCCTTTTACTTTTTATGCAAAACAATTACCACTAGCTCTATAAGTTTCAGAAAACAGTAGTCCCGAAGTCTATAAAGGTAAGGGGCATGTGCAACATATTCATAAATAGACTTCATCTCAATTTGTATGACATTTTTTTTTTGGTTATTCCACAATGTTTAGCATTACTATATACAGCAATAGTATCTTCAGTTTTCACTTCAAGAACTTGAAAATACTGACATACCTCTTAACTCATCAACTGCTACTTTATTATTTACCTTTTTATCAATATAATACAAGCCGGATTACCTTGTTAAATTTTACCTGCTCAAATCATATCATGTAAAATGGGCCAGAGAAAGGGTATAACACCTTAATAACGAACAAGCAAATTGCAGCAAAGACAACGACATGAAATGGCAGTTTGAGAAACAGGGGCGGAGGGGGACTGGGTGGTTTGTCTGAAAAGTCATTAACAGCTGACTGAAGTAGCAAGAAGAAATATAATTCAGGCAAAGCCAAAAGAGTAAAATTTAGTTTTGACAGAAGGCATGTAACTCAATCTTGTTCAAGTTCCATAGTATGGAAGTCAATCTTTGGAATAACGAGTCAGTTTAGTTTGGAAGTGTGGTCGTCCAGCCTAATTTGAGAAGCAGCTTGGACAACCTTCAGCTTTAGCTGTGAATCCAGCTTCCTGGTAGTATGATCTCCTCTGCCTATGCCAGCGTCATTCTCATCATTTAAGATTGAACTGAAGATGGTAGTCCAAAATCTCAGGAAGACCGAAACAGTTGTTTGAATTTGCTGAGGTAAAAGGACCTTTACAGCATATCGTATTATATGAAATACAAATCAGTATAGCACTAATTAATGGATAAATCACTATCATTCTAATTGTTCATCTTACTTGTTCAATGAAACTTGCATTATTCCTCACGGCCTAGCAAGTAAACAGTAATTAAGTAGTTGGTACCTCCAACCCTGTCGTACGACGGGGTAACGAAGAATTTCTCAGAGATAATAACCCTCACATGCTTTAACAAGGAAGAACTTATTGCAAACAGGTTATGCAGCCTTCAGAAAGCCTTTCCTTCGTGGAGAACTAGCAAAGCTGTTCTCTAGTTGCTAATGCTCTGTTCCATCAAAGATGAAGAAAACATAGAAAATGTTAGAGGGGGATTCAAAAGGCACATAAGTGTTCTTCTAGAAAGGAAGAAGAAGATTTTTCAGAGGCATTTCAATGACATCAAGATATCACTCAATTTAGAACTAGTAGAAAAAGTGACATAGTGATTGTTAAAGAGTCCTGCAGTGGTTTAGGGAATGGATTCTTGGAGAGGGGATGGAGAACAAAAAAATCACACTCCCTTATGGGTGGGGCCTACGGAAAAGTTTCTTGAAGGAGTGAGAAGATTTTGGAACGTATGATTCAAGGTTAGGTGATGGGAGCATGGCAAGTTTTTTGGGGTTACAATTGGTGCAGGAACAACACTTTGAGTATCACATTTCCTGATATGTACAAAGTTTCATGCCAAAAGGAGTTGCCAGTCCAAGAGACACGAAGGCTACAAGGTGGAGAAGTTCATTGTGATTTGAGAAACTCGCAAGACTGGGAGATTTGTTGGGGGGGAGGGGGGAGGGGGGGAGAAGGATAGTGGTGTTTCTTTGTTAAGTCTTATTATGAGAAGCTTCTGGGCATGGAGGAATTAGCTTTTCCCTATCTCTCTGTATGGATCCTGAGGATTTCGAGAAATGTGTGCTTCTTCACCTAGTTAGCTACGAGAGGGTGATCCTGATGGCTGATAATTTGAGGAAGAGGAAGATTACATGTATCAGCTGGTGTTTTATGTGTAAATGTTCAGGAGAAGATGTGAATCATCTTCTTCTAAATTGTCATATAGTGTCTCGTTTGTTGTTGGAAGTACTGGGATGGTTTGGTCTGCAACGGTGATGCCACATTCAGTCAAAGAAGCCATATTCAGCTGGAACTATAGGAGATGGAAAAGAAGACGCAGGGCGTGGATGTTGCTGCATTGAACTTATGTGGACCGTGTGCAGAGAGAGAAACAGGAGAGCTTTTGAAGGAATAGAGAAGAATTTTATACATTTGAGGAAAAACCCCTTATCCCTTTATCTCTTTTTGGTGCACCGATAGGGTGTTGTTCATAGAAAATCATATTTTTGTAAGGTATTCTACTTTTTGGTATACTTTCTTCTATACGGGCGAGTTTTTGCCCTTTTCCAGTAAAACTTGATTACCTTATAAAAAGCTCACCGTAATGATGAAACTTCCCTTGTATACTCGCCTTACTTCTATATTACGTGTCGTCTTTTATGTTACAAAGATTTATTGTATACGATTCGTACTGACACATGTGGTGCTAGTGATGAATAGAGAATACCCCTAGTGCGAGAATTTGTGCAGGGAGTTCATTGTACAATGAAATTATTTCCTATTTTTGATCCTTTGGATGGCCAAAATGCTTCAGTTGCTTAGAAAATAACAAGTTTTTATAACTTTCACATGCTTTAAGAATTCAAATTTACACAGCTCTTTTAAGTGTAGATGGTGATTTCCCTATCAAACCATTTCTTACGACCTACTTTAGTAAGTTTCTACCTACACTCCAGTCAAAGTGTGTTAGAGAAATATGTTCAATATATTTGACTTCTTGATAGGTAACTTTATCTGGTAATCGATAGTAAAGTGTGACTTCTGCACAAGTTTCTTGCATATTTTATCATCAATGGTTCCAGAAAGCATTATATTTTTGAAGTAAAAGTTGAATGTCAAAAACCTGCAAGCTACATTGATGCATTCTCTGTCCAAAATGCCCACAGGATGGATGCCTTCATCCTCCACGTCCCCTAGTATAACAGGTAGCTGACTTAGATCATGTTTCTCCATAAGAGTTAGAGCAGAAAGGAGATCTGTATTTGGAGTCACTGTGCATGATACCCGGCACTTATTGCCATTTGAAGAGCAAACTCCAGCTACTACAAGCTCCTGAATCCAATATATTTGAAAAATAGGTAGTTGTTATACATGAGGATAAATTAGCAAAACCAATTTTTTTAACTTAATGATACAATACAAAATCCATGTGAGTAGTTTGATTCAAATAAAAGAACTATCAAAGTTGTTGAAACTAATCCAATGGCCAAATAATCATTTTTATGAGAAGGTAACATATTTGAAGTCACCCATAATTACGAAGAAAACAATAAAGTTCCTAAACCTTTGTGTTCTCACGAGGAGTCTAAAACATCAAAGATAGATTCATGATCTTCTAAGTACATTCCTTTATGTGAGAAATCACAGGAAAAATATATTATTGATATCTCTCTACAGTATATTACAAGAAGTACTAGTTATAGCTACATTCTACATAGTACATATTACTCTTGTTCCAACGTGGGACTATACACACACACACATATATATATATAATACATAACTATCTAACATTCCTTTGCCATTCTCGTGGCAATAGTATTAGCCTTGCATGTTTGTTCATGGAGTTATATGTCTACCTCTTATTTCTTTAGCTTCAGTTATTTTACTATGTCATTGTTGTTACTGCTTGTTGCTACTGCTCCTTTTCATTTGTACCGGAGCCGAGGGTCTTTGGAAACAACCTCTCTACCTTAACAGGGTAGGGCTAAGGTACACACTATCCTCCCCATACCCCACTTGTGTGATTATACCGGATATGTTATTGTACATAATTATCTAACACTCTCCCTCAAGTTGGTGCACATAAATCATATATACCGAATTTGCTGCAAATATAACTAATACGAGGACAAGCAAGGGATTTAGTAAAAATATCTCCAAGCCGATCATTCGACTTCACAAACTTTGTAACAATATCTCCTGAGAGTATCTTTTCTTTGGCAAAGTGATAGTCAATCTCAATGTGTTTAATTCTCTCATGGAATACCAGATTTGACGCAATATGAAGAGCTGCTTGATAATTATACACCAGTTCCGTCGATTTCTCCAAATTTCAATTCTTTGAGCAGTTGTTTGATCCAAACTAGCTCACATGTTGCCATAAACATTGCTCGATTATTTGCTTCTGCACTAGACCGATCAACTGCATTTTGCGTCTTGCTCTTCCAAGACACCAAATTACCCCTACTAACATACTGTTGAGTTGTCTCACATCGGAGAGATTTGAGGTCCTTGGTCTCCTTATATGGCTTGGGCAATCCTCACCTCACAGGATAGCTTTTGGGGTTGAGCTAGGCCCAATGTCCATTCTTATCATGGTATCAGAGCCAGGCCCATCCCAATTATTGTTACCGATGTTGGGCCCCCATTTATGTTGTCCACGCTCCAGAGGTCTGGGCGTGAGGGGGGGTGTTGAGTTGTCCCACATCGGAGGGATTTGAGGTCCTTGGTCTTCTTATATGGCTTGGGCAATCCTCACCTCACAAGCTAGCTTTTGGGGTTGAGTTAAGCCCAGTGTCCATTCTTATCACATACAATATCCATATATATAACGTCTATTAGAAGGTGATCGTACCCAATCAGCATCTGCTCATGGCCTCGATCCTCAAACAATAGTTCTTTGCTTGGAGCTGATTTTATATCGAAGAATTTGGAAAACTGCATCCCAACGAATATCACAAAGAGAGTCCATAAACTGACTTACAACAATCACAGGAAATGATATATAAGGTCTAGTCACTGTGAGGTAATTCAACTTGCCAACCAGCCGCCTATATCTTGCAGGATCACTAAGAGGCTCCTCCTATCCTGGTAAAAGTGTGGCATTTGGATCCATAGGTGTGTCAACGGATCTACAATCCGTCATTCCTGTCTCCTTAAGAATGTCTAAAGCATACTTCCGCGAAGATCAATCCATCTTAATCTACAAAAAGCATTGCCTTGGGCATGCCACCCAAAAAGATAAAAAGACCGCTCGCTCCAAACCAAAACCACTTCCTTTATTTAGAGTGATCCCTGTCAGTGCGTTTCATATAGATCGAGACTTGTAGCTTAATTTTTTACTCATTCCATACTGAAAAGAATTGCAGGAAATCGTTGGTCATTGTCATTGAGATTCATGTCAATTCAGATTAATATTTAGGTATAGATATTAACTTTTTTTCTCCTTTCAAATAAAGAAAAATGATTGAAGTTTTTCTACTTCCGATGTGAAATAACAAAACCTAAGCTAGACTGAGCAATCACAATACCTAAAAGTACTTCAATCTACTTCGATCATTAGTCTGAAAGTGTTGAAAGAGATGTTGCTTCAACTCAGTAATACCATCCTGTTCATTGCCAGTAATAACAAAATCGTCAACATAAACCACCAAATAAATACCGAGATTTGAAGTAAAATGCCAATAAAGCACAAAGTGATAAGCTTCACTATGAGTTGGCCAAACTCTTGAATAACCGTGCTCAACTTGCCAAACCAGGCTGGAGGAGACTGCTATAGACCATTGAGCGCCTGGCGCAACCAACATACAAAGCCACTAGACTCCCCCCGAGCAACAAAATCAGGTAGTTAATTCACATAAACTTCATCCTCAATGTCACTGCGAAGAAAAACATTATTAATGTCAAACCGATAGAGATTCCAATGACGAACAACAACCATGGATAGAAAGAGACGGACTGATGCTATTTTAGCCACGGGAGAGAAAATATCACTGTAATCAAGCCCAAATATCTGAGTATACCCTTTGGTAATCTGGCCATCTGGACCAACTTCGACGGCATAAACCCAACGATAACCAACAGTAGATTTGCCTGAAGGAAGAGGAACAAGTTCACAAGTACTACTCGCATGTAAAGCAGACATCCCGTCAATCATAGCCTATCGCCATCCTAGATGTGACATTGCTTCACCTGTAGACTTAGGAATTGAAACAGTTGACAAAGAAAATATAAAAGGCCTTGTGATTCACGCCCTGTGCCAATCATCTGTCCATACTACATTCTTGCTTAATAAAAGAGTCATCAATAAAATATATACCACAATGGAGGGCACGAGTCAACCGACTAACAGATGCAGGATTGAAAGGTCAGCCAGGTACATAAAGAACATAATCTAAAGTGACAGGATAAGGGATTAGCTCGGACAACTTCTTTTGCTTTTGTTTGGACTCCATTAGCTAACGTAACATTGGGAAGAGACGGTGAATAACAATATTTGACAAAAATGACCTATTACTAGAGACATGATCAGAGGCGCCTGAGTCAGTGACCCATGGTCCAAGAGTAGTAGACTGAGAAACACAAGCAAATGAATTACTAGCAAGAGAAGTATGAATCTGAGCAACACAAGCTATTTGTGGAGATGTGCTTACTTCCTCAAAACTGAAGGAATTTATTATATTCCCCTTCAGATAAAGAAAACCCCTGGTTACATGCAGTATCAACGACATAAGCATTTTAGGTGGTCGACCATGCAAAGAGTAACATACCTCACAGGTGTATCCAAGCTTATTACAATAAGAACACTTGGGCCGAGACTTTCGAAAACCACCTCCTCGTCTATTCTCCATAGTCTGAGATACCCGATTTTTCACTGTATGGGATGAGAGAACAGATGAGTCAGCTATCTGTAATGAGATTACTATGTGGCTGGGAACTGCATCTAGGCGAAACAATAAAGAGAGCAATTCATCAACTGTAGGGATAATCGAACTAGCCAAAATCTGGTCACATACTAAATCAAGGTCATTAGGAGGTCCAATGAGTGTAAGAACTAGAAACATATTCTGTCGTTGCTCTTGTTGCTTTTTATTACTAGCAGAAACTGGCCTCAACTTCTCAAATTCCTCCATGACTGCCTGTACTTATCTCAAGTAAGCAGACATATCTCATTCCTGTTTTTCTAAGTTTATCATCCGCGATATCACATCATAGAAATGAGTTATGTCATTGGTGTATAAAATACGAGTCTTTTCCCAAACTAAATGACATGTATGGAATGGACGAAACAAGGCCATCAACTTGGGTTCAATAGACCGCCACAACATAATACATAATTGAGCATCGATCTTCTCCCAAAGTACTTTGACCATTTCACATCCCTCACTAGCCTTGTTGACTAAGTGATTTTGAACACCTTGACCTTTGCACCACAATTCAATCGAGGAAACCCAAGCTAAATAGTTTGAACTCCCCATTAGTGGCTCCGAAGTAATCATGAAGCTTGACTTTCTAGAACTCGTGTTTTTAGAACCAAATACATCAAATCCCAAAGACAACGTTGGATTGGAGAGAGGTCTAGAAACAAATAATAAAAATAATCAAATGTATCTCGCTGAAACAGGCAAAGAAAACACCGTTTCTGCCGGAAAAATCACTTTAGCTACCCGAGAAATTGCAAAGTGATCGGAATAAAAAAGAATGATGGATAGGCTGGGAATTATAGGGTGAACAAACTGTCCAAAAGGACTTTTGTCAAAATTTCTCAAACAGGGTGATCGAGCCATGACTCTTGCAACATGTGAGCTAGTTTGGATCAAACAATTTCTCAAAGAATTAAAATTTGGAGCATTCAGTCAGATGGAACTTGTGTGTGATAATCAAGTTGCCCTTCATATTGCATCAAATCTAGTGTTCCATGAGAGGACCAAACACATTGAGATTAACTGTCACTTCATCTGTCGCTTCATCAGAGAGAAGATTCTCAGGAGATATTGTTACAAAGTTTGTGAAGTCAAATGGTCAATTTGCAGATATTTTCACCAAGTCCCTCACTGGTCCTCGTATTAATTATATATGTAACAAACATATATAAAATTTATATGCACCAGCTTGAGGAATAGTGTTAGAGTTAGTTCATGTATAGTGTCCCACATTGATATAGAAGGCTTTAGGTATATGTAAACATTGTATATAAATAGGGCTATTGTAAAACACTTAACATATATCAATAAAGTATTTCTCCTGTTCCTTTATTTCTCAAGGAGATTACCCAACAAACTTACTAAAAAGGCAGTCCGGTACACCAAGCTCCCGTTATGCGCGAGGT
Source organism: Nicotiana glauca (assembly GCA_026770625.1). NCBI lineage: Eukaryota > Viridiplantae > Streptophyta > Magnoliopsida > Solanales > Solanaceae > Nicotiana > Nicotiana glauca. The sequence goes on from MU783290.1 coordinate 52,153, forward strand.
TCGGGGAAGGGCCGGACCACAAGGGTCTATTGTACGTAGCGTCACCCTGCATTTCTGCAAGAGGCTGTTTCCACGGCTTGAACCTGTGACCTCCTGGTCACATGACAATAACTTTACCAGTTACGCCAAGGCTCCCCTTCACCCACCAAACTTACTAATACATTTTTATTCATAGTAGGGGGTCAGAATTTGGACGACTAACAGTAGTTCTACCGGTTGGAAAAATCATCCGCAAGGAGGCAATCCATGAAAACTAGTTAAAGGAGGGATCAATAATTTTATTTCACGGCAAGGTCATTTTCTAGTTAAATTTTCTCCCTCCGACTCAAATTGAATGTCCACTTTCCTTTTGTTGGTTGTTAGAAAGTAATGCGACTTTAGATAACAAATGTATATACACACAAATAATAAAATCAGATCCCCATTTCCTATTCCTATAGAAACTGTCTCCTCCATCCTAAAAGATTCAGGAAGTAACTATTGACTCCAAAATACTCCTTGCTTAACTTTGAAAGTCACATATTCCCTTATTTAACATTTGATGATACAACCTTCCATTTCATCCCAAGATTCTGCCATGTCAAAAAGCACATCAGAAAACAACCTACAAAACTAAAACAATATATATAATCCTAAAAATTCAACAAAGAAATATCCAGCCAACCCTGTTTTACCCTATGTTGCTCGGACTCTCCGAAAATGTGGCCGGATATGTGTCGGGTCCTCCAAAAGTAGAGCATTTTCGAAGGATCCGACACGGGTGCGGCTACATTTTGGAGAGTCCGCGCAACATAAGTTTTGCCAGTTCTACAGTGTAAAACTTATAATTAGCTTAATTTCATGCTAGATCAATTTCCCTTATTTTTTCATCAGTTAAGAATATTAAAATATACCAAGAAGCTACCTCCTGGAAATTGCCCTCTGCTCTTGGCAACTTGCTGTAATTCTGGATATCACTAAGTGTCAGCAGACCAATGAGAAAATTATTTTCATCAACTATTATTGCACAAGATTGCTTCTCAGCTAGCATGAGGGATATGGTCTCCATTAGCAAGGTGCTCATTAGAACTGTCACATATCGTGTTCTCATTGCCTGTGAAACTAGAATTGTCCTTGCCAAATCATTTTCTTCATCATCAGATTCATAAAGACAGAGGGAACTCTCAAGTTTGCATAGGTTACTCTCTTTCTGTGAAGGTTTCACACCTGAAGAATAAGTTAAACTAGAAATGTTGGAGAAAGAAGTTCCTTGTCGCTGCATCATGTGGGCTCTTGCATCTTTTAGTTTTTCTCTATCCTTCACTACACTTTTCCTTGTTTGCCCAGATGTAACCCAAGAAGACAACCCCACAGCTCCCAAGAGGGGCAGAACTATCCGATAATCCTGTGTCAGTTCAAAGAGAAGCAAAACCGCAGTGAGAGGCACCTGACAGACACCAGCAAGAGTAGCAGCCATGCCAACCTGTTAAACGATGTCTTCCAAAATCAAAAAGAACCCAAAATTGAGGTCAAACAGTAAGATTAACAGTAAACTCATGTTGCAACACAGAAATACACTATAGACTTCAGAAAAGACTAACCCAGACAGATGCTACATAAGCACAGAAGGATAAAGGTAAGGAACATCCATAAAATTCACGCAAACACTGGTGTGCCCATGCTTTGGTTATGCTTTGACCAACCCAAGGTAGTCATATCTTGGGATTTTTTTTTTTGGTGAAGTAAGAGATATTATAAATGGCACCAAGAAGATGCAAAAATAGGAAAACAAAAGAGTTTGCTAGCTCCGAAACAAAGAGTCCTATACTAGGGTTAATGAGCTAACAAAGTCGAAAAAAATGTCTAGGGGAATTTAAAGGTGTTAGGGTACTCCAGCTGTAAAAATAAAAGACATTTATAGCTTGTTTGGCCAAGCTTCTAAAATCAACTTATTTTAAAAAGTGCTTTATTTGAAAAGTACTTTTCAAAAGTTTGGCCAAACACTAAGTGCTTTGTTTGAAAAGTACTTTTCAAAAATGTACTTTTGGTGAGAAGCAGTTTTTGTTTGGCTAATAAATCTGAAAAACACTTTTAAGCAGCAATTAGTGTTTGGCCAAACTTTTAAAAAGTGTTTCTAAGTTTATTTTTCTCAAAAGTGCTTTTTAAAAAAGTGCTTCTGGGAAGAAGCTACTTTTTCTGCTTCTCAAGAGCTTCTGCTTCTATTCAAAAGCACTTTTTTCCTTCCAAAAGTTTGGTCAAACACCTCAACTTTGAAAAAGAAAAGTGCTTTGGACTTTGGAGAAGCTTGTCCAAACATGATATTAGCCTTAAGGAAGTGGTTTGGAGTTGCTATTCCATCAAAACATCTACTGTTCCTTTCCTTCCAAACAACCTAAGAGGCAAATAACCTAAGGAAAAAGAAGGAAGTAGTTGATAGGGGAAGTACTTGTAGAATAAGAACCACAATGATGTAAACTAAGGATCTGTAGCAGCATCCTGCTTAAGTTTCTATGCTCCTAAATTTGAGAAAGTACGCATTTAGAAGTGGGAGGAAGAAGCGGAAACCACTAACATCACCTAGTCAGATTGACTGAGCGTCAGTCACCCTAGCATTTTAGATAGTATGCAGTTTAGAAAGGGGAAGGAAGCAGCAGAAATCACTAACACACATAGTAAATTGACCAGGTGCTTCCATTCAACCAGTGGGTCATGCAAAAGGCATTTTGCATCTCTAATGTATGCAATCTTCTGCACGCTATCTTTTTTATCTTTAAATGATATTCCCCCTATAAAATCAAATTCTGGATGTCCTTGGTATGGCAACGTGCACCTTGAAAGCTATTGGCTCAAGTAAAGCTGCTTCCCTTCTTGCCCACGATAAAAGCTTCTATTTAGGATTGGGAAGCAACTCAAGCGTCTATATAATATGTACATTTCTCAAGATAGTCCTGTAAGCATCTTAATCAGTTGGTTTAACCATTATGAGTAGGTTTTTTGTTGTTATAGTCTGTGCCACTGCAAAATGATTAGGCTCATCTCCCTGGGTCGTTGGGTAGATATTCTCATAAATCTGAGATATAGCCCTTGTGAGATAGTTATGTGTAAATAGTCCTAGTCTCATATGTAGTAAGAGTAAAATATGTCTGTTGAGATACAAGTTGTCTAGCACATGTATACACATGTACTACATCATAGCTAACACATGTATATGAGTTGTATAGTAGGTGCAGGGGCGGAGGCAGGGGGGCACAAGGGTGTTCACCCGAACACCCTTCGCCGAAAAATTACACTGTATATATAAGGCAAAATCTATTTTTTATCTCTATATATTAAGTTTTGAACACCCTTGACACAAGACAAATGTTTGGCTCAGTGGTCAAGGGTGTTCAAAATGTGTAGAAGATCCCAGGT
>MU783297.1:0-46544 GCA_026770625.1 Nicotiana glauca
ATATATATATATATATATATATATATATTGAACTGCACAGGTTGGTTTTGGTCGTCCTGTCTAGCCTCGTCACTACTTCCCCGGGGTTAGGCAAGGCACTTACCAGCACATGGGGTCGGTTGTGCTGATGCTACACTATGTGCATCTTTTTGCACAGATCTAGGTGTTGGAGCAGCATTGGAGTAGCAGTAGCATTCTGCAAGCGAGCTTTCAATCCAGGGACATTTGAAGTAGCCTTGCTGACGTCAGCAGGCCCGGAGTCCCTTTCTATTTTATTCAGTTTGTTATCATTTGTACCAAAACAGACAGTTTTATGTTTATTCAGACGTTGTATTTAGCATTCTCTAGGCATTCGTGAGTTTGTGACTTCAGTTCTTGGGTAGAGGATTTTGTTAAACTTTCGCATTTCTTCCAGTTAATTATATATTGAGACTTCCACTTTATCATATTATGCGTTGTTGTTATTAAATGATCGATAATTGCTAAAGAAGTAAATTAAGTTGGCTTGCCTAGCTCCTATTAGTATGCGCCATCACGACTTTCGAGGGTGGAAAATCCGAGTCGTGACATCAATCCTCGAAAACAAGTGAAAAACCAAAAAATACAAATTTTCAGTGTCTCGTACGAAAGAACCGAAGCCAATACAAAATAACAGGGAATACAAATACATAAATTGTTGCAGCGCGCAACCCGATCCCACCGTACAATACTATCCACCCTTATTCCACCATGTGAATACCAATAATATTAAATAAATATATGTTGTGGCGCACAATTCGATCCCACCATATAATATCAATATTTTAATTTACCCTTATTTCACCATATCAATTCACCCTTATTTCACCTGTTGTGTGCATGCAATCCGATTATACCGTATCAATATCTTATTAAATTGTAGATAAATATCAACCCTTGCCCATATTTCTCAAGGTAAACAAAATACGTTGCGCCGCGCAACCCGATCCCACCATATAATATCAATATCATAATTTACCCGTATTTCACCATAACAATTCATCCTTATTTCACATGTTGCAACATGCAAGCTGATCCCGCTGTATAATAATTTAAATCAACATCAACAATTGAGTAACTCAAACTTTACAAAATGACAAAACAGGTAAATCACGCAATAAGTAAGTATGCAATCACAACAATTAGTGCATGTTGTAGATAAGCACAAAGTCATAGAAGAAATTCAACGAAGTAGCAAGACAATAAGGAAGGCAATAACTTGAACTAAGGTATATAAGAGCCAAATAACCAGTAAGAGGCACACTAAGAGCTAACAACATCACATAGAGCATGTAAGAGTAGACTAACAACGAGATATCATAGGTTACGAAAATTCAATTAAAAGCATGAAGAGAGACTAGACACTCTAAACCGGTTAATTACCACAGGTAGACCGTATACCCACTCATCACCTTGCGTATACGGCTTTCACATAGCAAGATCGCACAATTAACTCTATTCCTAAAGGGTAATTCCCACCCCCCACAAAGTTAGACAAGATACTTACCTCAACTCCGCCAAATTAATACTCAAATTAGCTTTTCCTTTACAAATTTACCTCTGCTCGGCTCAATCTAGCTAAAGACGACTTAAATACATCAAACAATTTCAATTAACAAAACTATGATCTTTATACAATTTATCAAAAGTCAACCACGGGCCCGCCCGGTCGAATCCCGGGTCCAAGTATAGGTATTGACTACCCATAACACCACGAGGCCATGTACGTGTTTTGTTTCTAAATCTAAGTCCAATTCAACTCTCAAATCCCAAATTTTCTTTTTTTTTTCAAAACTATCCTCAAATTTTCCTTTATATTCTATTGAATTTGATGTTAAATCTAACGTATAATCGAAAAATATTATTGAAAATTGATTAGACGTACTTACCCAATGGTTTGGTATGAAAATCCTTCCACAAAACCGCCCCCATTAAGGCCAGGGTTCAAAATACAACAAAAAGAAGCTAAATTTCGGAATACCCATCTATTTACAGGCTGCAAATGTCGTATTTGCAATATGGGGTTCGCAAATGCAGACAAAGCATCGCAAAAGCGACCCCCGACAGACCATACAAAAATCGCATTTGCGATCAAACCTTAGCAAATGCGATACAACAGTAGCCACAAAAATGAACGTTGCTTTCGCAAAAGTGGACAGCCCAAAGTCGCAAATGCGACTCCAGTATCACATTTGAGATTGAAGCTCAATCCTCCCCTGGTTCGCAAATGCAAGAAAATACCCATAAATGCGGAGTCGCAAATACGCGGTGGCATTTGTTACCAGTACCAGCACATACAATTCTTAGCAAAGCACTCCTGAGCTAATCTGAAACTCACCCGAGCTACCGAGGCTCCAAATCAAGCACCCACACAAGTGTAAAAAGATAACACGAACTCGCTCGCGTGATCAAAATACCAAAATACCTCTAGAATCACGAATCGGACCCCAAAACACATAAAAATCACAATGAACATCAAGAACTTCTAGAATCGCAATCAAACGTCCGAACTCTATCAAATCAACTCTGAATGACACCAAATTTTGCAGGTAAGTTCCATACGACGAAAAGTAACTATTCCAAGATTCGAAACAAAAAATTCAAACCCGATAGTCTTAAAGTCAAACTATGGTCAAACCTAGAAAAATCGTAAACCTTTAAATTGCTAACTTCCGCCAAATGATACTGAAACCCTTTAGAAACATCCAAATGAAATTTCGGGTATACACATTACTCCAAAATCATCATCTGGATCTACCAGAACTCTGATCTAAGGTCAAATACTCAAAATTCAAACTTGGGTCAATTCGTTCAATATCAAGCTTCTCAAATGAGAGTCACTCATAAAAATCCTTTCCAAACTCCGTAAAAACCCGAACCGATAATGAAGGCAAGTCATAATATAACGTGTGAAGCTACTCATGACCTTAAACTTCCAAACTAGACGCAATTGATCAAAATGACCAGTCGGGTCATCACATATTTCCATTAACAGCACGACCAATATTAGAAGTAAGAGAAATTCTACACGAAAGACTAGTAAACAAATAACGGATATATATATATGATATTGTCCAAAAAGCCTAAAGATATCAGCTCTACAAGTGCTTTTAGTAATACATTTAAACAACGAGTTATAAATTCTTTGGATATAAGTAACAAGATATGGTGAAATAACAAAATTATAAGGTAAACAACCTAAAACAATCATTTTAGATAAATCTTCCCGATCTTTCACTATAACGTATTTACCTATTAAACCACCAGTACCCGGGTTAAGTTTTTGTTGGCCAGATGAAGTTCTTCATAAGCACCCCATGCAATAGGGTGGTCATCTACCATGTGCCTACGAAGTTGACCCGTTCCCCCTTGCTTATCTCCAGTCTCATGTTTATATACTTCTTTACAAATAGTACATCTTACATAATTTCTATCTTCTTATAGTCTTTCAACAAATTGCCAACAGTTACCTCTTAATCTTCGATTCATCTTAATATAGAGAGAAGGCCTACCTGTATTACCACGACCACCACCCCTGGTATTTTGACTAGCAGTACCAGGTGTAGGTGGTGGTGTTTCAAGTTTATCAGGTGTTTGAATATCATCTAAATTATCATATATACCATAATCTTATTGAAGTTGCTCATAATCTATAATTAAATTTTCAGGTGAACTTTCAAAAATATGTGTAAACCTACTAGAATAACCAGTACCACCTCTTGATCTTTTAGGATTTTTACTCTTACTACTACCACCCCTACTAATACACATTTTTTTGGCTGCTCTAAATATATCCATTATGTAAAATAAATTAAAAAACTAAATTAAGAATTCTAAATAATAAAATAAAAATAAACACCAAAAATGAGAAATAGATGGAACTAGTGTACCGGGAATCCGGATCACTTCACTTGATATTTGACAATTATAATTTTGTAGTGGCTAAAGTAAATATTTGATAAAACTTAAAATAATAAGTAATTGAGAACTTGAGAAAAATAAGCAATATTATCAAGAGAGAATTGAGAGAGAATTAGAGCAGTAACAAAGCAAATTGCGAGGAAAAAATAAATCAATAGGGGCTATTTATAATTTTTAAAAGGTTAAAGATGTAATTTATCAATTATTATGGTGGGGGGCAATTTTCTTAAGGGTTAGGCCGAAATGACCTAAAATGCGAAAAATGGCCGTCGCTCAAATTGCATAACGGTAACCGGATTGTAGCCCGGTTAAAACCCATTAGTGGGTTACCGGGATTACCCGGTTCCGGGACACCAGCTACCAAAAAAGGCCCACCCCATCCGGCTAACCCTTAACCCTCACCAACCTGTCACACCCCCTTAGCGGACCGGGCTGACTCGGGTCAAATCGGGTTGTCAGAGGGCTGGCCCGGCCCATTTAACAAGTTTACATACGACATATCAAGATATATAGATTTTTGAGCTAATTAAGGGTTTTTATTCTATTTAGAAATGATTTATCAAATAAGAAGTTGTGGTCTATGAATTTTAGCCTTTGAATTTATTTTGTCGAGGATTAGTACGTTAAAAATTATTGTTTGAGAATTGGTATTTCAGTTATGTTAATAAAAAGATATACTACTGTTTTTCTTTTTGATTCTTTTTTTGATTAGATTGGATATTATTTACTTTACATAAAATATGAAATATCCATATTTTCTTCTTATTCGAACAGATTAATGACCATTTAAAATTCCTGAAATCTAATATAATAGGTAACAATATAAATTTTGTAATTAAGATCTCATCCCAGTCAAATTTCTGAAATGCTTCCCATAACTTTTTGCAGTAAGAATGGTAGGTAAATATGAATCGGATTTATTTTCTAAATAGTATAATTTACCCAAGTCTAGCTAAAGATACTATAAAAAGCCTCTTGCATCTTTTACCTAACTACACAGTTTGAAAGTTGATATATACTTTCATAAGAATGGCCAAGCTTGTAAAATCTGCTCATTGTTTCCTTCTGATTATTGCAGGTTTGTATTATATATTTCTGATTCTTTTTCTTTTTCTTTTTGAGAATTGAGATTGACCATGAGGCAAATCCGTTAATTTCCTTGTCCGGTAAACTTACCCTATTCATATTGACAATGATCAGAAGCGAGACCGATCTTTGATTTAAATTTAATTATTTCAATAATTAAGATTCTTAACATCGAATGTGTTATTGTTAAAGTGATTGATTCAAATCTTTATTTTCTAGCGAATCTCTCACACACACATATACGCACACTCAATATTGTAAATATTGAATTTAGATGAAACTACAGTGAAGAGGCTACATCCGTCCCTAATAATGATATCTTTGCCTTTTCGAGTTATAGTGAACTTTTATTTTTCCAATTACTCATCCTTCAAGTCATACTTTTTAGATTTAGGTTATAGTATATGAATTTTAAGTTATATACTATAATGTAAATATTACTTTTAGTAAAATTTAATCAGTAATAGTATATGTTATTATTCTATTTTCCACATTATCATATTCAATTTGATATGGAGAGTCACTTGTTGTTTTAGACCAACTTAACTTGATAATATAAAAATTTTAGACTGTCACTGCAAAAATTACAAACGCATACTAAATACCTTGCAAGTTACGTACATATATCTATAGGTAGAGTATGTCATGAACTTATGATGAAACAAATAACGTTAGTTCTTTTCTTTTTGGCATTGATATAATGAGGTGTTGATCAATTTTTGTTGCAGTTGCGTTGGCAATTACTCAAGTAAATGCACAGAAGAGATGTAGTGTGGTGTTGAACCCAACGGGGTGTGTCCTATTTGACTGCAAAAAGGAATGCTTTCAGAAATACAACGGGAATGGACTATGCTCAAGTTCTGGCGCCACTATTGGCCAATACATTTGCACCTGCGTTTATAATTGTACTTGATCAATTCCCTTTTGATGTAACTCTGATTCAAACATATACTTTATTTACGAATGAATATCAATGTTAAAACGTTGTTCTTATTTATTAAAAGAATATTTCGTTCCTATCTGACATTTAACCTTTTAATTTTTTGTTTAACCATGTTTAACCAAAAATCGGGATTTCGATCAAAGCTTATTTTAAGAAGAACTTGGGTTACTGATAATCAAATAAAAATAGAAATAAACGATGTAAAAGATAGCTGAGTAGAAAGCAGAATAAATTAATATATATTCCAATAGCCTTTTTTTCCTTACAAATTATCAGTCTTCCCCTTTTATATCTATTTCTAATTGATACGTTTTGTTTCTGTCATAATAGGGCCAATATAGACAATAAATGTCATTTAATGCAATGTTATAATTCGTAATCATTGTAATTCAATACAGATTCTCTAATGTTTTCCGTAACTAATGCCTATTAATTAGTGACAATACATATTCGTACCCTTTTTTGCTATCAGGTACATTCTCTTGTCCTGGCTTACGAATATAAAACGGTCCGAGCATCGAATCTTTTGCGTCTCTGCCGTGTCTGTTGTAACTCGTGCCTCTTTAACTATTTTTTGCCAATTATCGTTCTTTGACCAGTTCACGTGTCTTGACATGTCACTTTTCAATCAATTCTATATATGAACTTAAATTTTTTCCCAATACAGATAGTCCCCCACTTGCTATTTATTCATCAATAGAATATTTGGAAAGTAGATTTCATTAAAGCGGGAATATTTGCCGCCATTAATTCTTCTTTTGAACTGACGCTTCATTTGTCACTTCCATTTAATGTTCGCTACACGTGACATCTTCTGGATGGTTCTGCGATTTTTCAGCGTTTTAAGGCTTTTTTACGGCTTCACCAATTACAAAATGACAGTTCTCATTATGACGTTTCCATCATTGCACCTTTTCCTTTGACGGTTGCTTCTAAGTATAAATATAATTTTTACTTTTGTCTTTCTCACAAAAAGTTCTTAGAATATTCAATTCTTGTTTTCTTCTTCCTCGTACTACTATGTCTTCATCAAATCCTAACCTTAGGAGAGTCCCCATCGTTGATAACCTTCCTCTTGCTCCTGTTAGAAATAGGAGAGGGGGTATACTTCGTTGTTTAGGGTCTTCATCTTCATGAAGCCTTTCTCTTCCTTCGACTAGTTCCACTCCACCTTCTAGAACTAGAGATTCTGCTTCTCAAAGGTCCTCATCTAGAGGTAAAGAACCCACTGAACCTCTTTGTGAACCTTTGGTAGATGAGATTATTCCCGCTGAACTATCTTTTTACAATGACAGAGAATCCATTAGAAACCAAGTTTCTTCTTGTCACGACCCAGATTTCCCACCCTCGGGAGTCGTGATGGCGCTTACTAGAAGGAGCTAGGCAAGCCAACTCTTATCTACTTTTTTCGTTATCAATATTCTTCTTTTAACAAATTAACAATAATAATATAAATACAACGAAATAATTTATATGAGCGGAAGACTTAAGTTAATAAAACTAATGAAATACGAAAATTCAACATGAACCTCTACCCGAAAACTGGTGTCACATTACTCACGAACTACTAAGAATGCTAAACACAACCGTTTGAAAGGAATATAAAAAGGTTTGTCTCGAGTACATGAGATAACAGACTGAAAATAAAGATAGAGGAGACGACGGGCCTGCAGACGCCTGCAAGGCTACCTCAGTGTCTCGCTAGTCTAAATGCTAACACCATGCTACTGCTGCTGCTGCCGTCCTAAACCTGTATCTGTGCAAAAGAGCACAAAGTATAGTATCAGCACAATCGACCCCATGTGCTGGTAAGTAACTAGCCTAACACCGGCGAAGTACTGACAAGGCTAGAACCAGACAACCAAGTAAACCAGTGCAGTTCATATATATATATATATATATATATATATATATATATATATATATATATACACACACACAAACAACAAGGAAATATAGGAAATAATCAGTCAACGTGGGAAGGGAACATGTTTTAGGGGAATCAGATATAAATAAGATATCAGGAATAACGGAGAAACAATCTAGAGTTTAACTTCGAACACGGAAATAAGAAATAAAGACAACTTTCATATTCAGCTCATCTTGTTGCAGGCGTGCAACCCGATCCCATTTCTCGTATCTTGTGGTAGGCGTACCACCCATTCCCATTTCAATATATCATTTGTGGTAGGCGTACCACTCGCTCCCATTTCATATTTATCATTTGTGGTAGGCGTGCCACTCGCTCCCATTTCAATATATCATTTGTGGTAGGCGTACCACTCGCTCCCATTTCATATATATCATTTGTGGTAGGCTTACCACTCGCTCCCATTTCATATATATCATTTGTGGCAGGCATACGACTCGCTCCCATTTCATATATATCATTTGTGGTAGGCGTACCACTCACTCCCATTTCATAATATCAAACAATGCACGGCATCACTCTTTGTGCTTTTACTCTCTTCCTCACCCAAGCAACAATCACACTTAGGGGGCAAGGGAATAGGCTGGAAAAATATTAATAGGGGGTCCAACAAGGACTCAATAATATGTGATAAAATTTCCAGCAAGGAATATGTCAACAATTTCATAAATATTTTTGGCGAGGGATTAATTTAATGATTCTTTCTCTTTCTTTCGTTCTTACTCAGTAGTTCATTTATAATTTGAGTCAACGCTCCTCAACATCACATATCACAATTTCCTTCACATACTCTTTACAATATATAGAAATCATCTTTCAAACATGGAAGATATAGCAAAAATCCAAATATTCGTAATATAAACACTCACGGTCATACTAGACACCAATGTATAGATACTCGTCACTATACCTATACATCGCACTCGACAATTAGCAAGTAACAAATATGACTTGACTTCTAATCCTTCAAGCTAAGGTTAGACCAAACACTTACCTCAACTTCCATTGCCGAATCAATCCACAATAATCGCTTTCCCTCTCGAACTCTGCTCCAACTCAATCAAATCTATACAATAATGACTTTATATTGTCAATATATCCTAAACAAATCAAACCCAATGCCTAAATATAGATTCCAATCTTGCTTCCCAAAATTCCAAAAATTGACCCCGGGCTAGCTTGGTCGAAACACGAGGTTCGGACCAAAATCAAATCCCCCATTCACCCACGAGCCCGATTATATAATTTATTTTCAAATTCGACCCCAAAATAAGGTCTAAATCAAGAAAATATAGAAAACCTTAACTCTACCCATTTCCCCCAATTTCAACCCTAAATCACATGATTTGAGCTTAGGAATTTGATAAATGATGATGGAAAATGAAGAAAACAAGTTAAACATACTTACCTAAGAAGCTTTGGTGAAGAGATGCTCTAAAAATCACCTAGAAGCTTTGGAGAAGAAAGGGTTCGTGTGTTTGGTGAAAATTTCCCGTCACTGTTCTGTTTTTGGGTATTTTAAATAACTGGGCAAATTTGCCCTTCGAGTTCGTGACAGGTGAGTCGCGTTTGTGAAGGGTAAGCTTGACTGGTCATCGCGTTTGCGGGTATAGAGGTGCGAACGCGTAGAGTAAAAGGCTGGTGTCCGAGGTTTGGTCTACGCGAACGCGTGGTGAGTCACGCGGACACGATGAAAGGGGGTCTCAGAGCTATGCGAACGCGAAGAAGACTTTTTCTGCAACAGCTGAAGCTTATTTTCTGCAATTTTTCCAAGTTCAAAACCACCCCGGAACACCTCCGAAACACTTCCGAGCCCTCGGGGCTCCTAACCAAACACATACACTAACTCAACAACATCCTATGAACTTAACCGTGCGATCAAATCACCAAAATAACATCGAAATCAATGAATCAAACCCCAAAATCACTAGTTTTTTCTCAAACTTCATTAACTTTCAAATTTAGAACTTATAGTCCGAAACACGTCAAACGACATCCGATTTCAACCAAACTTCACAAAAATATCTTAAATCACATATAAGACCTGTACCGGGCGCCGGAACCAAAATACGGGCCCGATACCAACACGTTCTAATCGATTTTCATTTCAACTTTCCTTAATAATTTCAAAAAAATAATTTTACTCATAAATTTTATTTTTCGGGCTTGGGACCTCGAAATTCGATTTCGGGCATACGCCCGAGTCCCATATTTTTCTACGGATCCTTCGGGACCATCAAATCACGTGTCCGGGTCCGTTTATCCAAAATATTGACAAAAGTCAAATGTATTCATTTTAATACGAAATTTTAGCATTTTTATAGAATTTCACATACAAGTTTTCCGGCTACTTTCGCAGATTGCGCACGCAAATCAAGGCAACTAAAAATTAGGTTTTCAAGGCTTCGGGAGCATGAAAAGAGAGAGAAAACAGGTAATGACCCTTTGGGTCGTCACATTCTCCACCTCTAAAACAACCATTCGTCCTCGAACGGATAAAAGAAAGAAGTACCTGAGTTGGGAAATAGATGAGGATAACGGCTCCGCATATCAGACTCGGACTCCCAGGTCGATGCCTCAGGGGCTGACCTCTCCACTGAACACAAACAGAGGGAAAACTCTTAGATCTCAACTGATGAACTTGCCGGTCTAGAATAGCTACCGGCTCCTCCTCATAAGATAAATCCTTGTTAAACAGGACAGTGCTGAAATATAACACGTGGGCTGGATCTCCGTGATACCTCCGAAGCATGGATGCATGAAAAATTGGGTGCACGACTGATAAGCTAGGCGACAATGCAAGTCATTAAGCCACCTCTCCCACTCGATGAAGGATCGCAAATGGCCCAATGAGCCTAGGGCTAAGCTTGCCCTTTTTCCAAAATATCATCACGCCCTTCATAGGCGACACTCGGAGCAATAATCGCTCACCAACCATGAAAGCTACATCTCGAACCTTACGATCTGCATAACTCTTTGCCGCAACTGAGCCGAACAAAGCCTGTCCTGAATGATCTTGACCTTGTCCAAGGCCTCCTAAACCAAATTCGTACCTATCAACTGAGCCTCTCCCGGCTTGAACCATCCAATCGGAGACCGACGCCGCCTACCATATAAAGCCTCATAAGGAGCCATCTGGATGCTCAATTGGAAGTTGTTGCTGTAGGAAAACTCCGCTAAAGGAAATAACTGATCCCACGAGCCTCCAAAGTCAATAACGCAAGCTTGAAGCATATCCTCCAAAATCTGAATAGTCCGCTCGGACTGACCATCCGTCTGTGGATGAAACGTTTGCTCAACTCAACCCATATGCCCAACTCTCATTGAACTGCTCTCCAGAAGCACGAGGTAAACTGCGTACCCCGGTCTAAAATGATAGATACCGGCACTCCGTGAAGGCGAACAATCTACAGATATAAATCTCAGCTAATCTTTCGGATGAATAAGAGACTGCCACAGGAATGAAATGTGCTGACTTGGTCAGCCTATCAACAATAACCCATATCGCATCAAACTTCTTCTGAGTGAACGAAAGTCCGGTAACGAAGTCTATAGTGATCCTCTCTCACTTCCACTCGGGAAGCTCAATCCTCTGAAATAAACCACCAGGCCTCTAATGCTCGTACTTAACCTGCTGACCGTTCAAATATCGAGCCACATGGTCAACAATATCCTTCTTCATCCTACGCCACCAATAATGTTGCCGCAAGTCCTAATACATCTTTGTGGCACCTGGATGAATAGAGTACCAGGAACTGTGGGCCTCCTCTAAGATCAACTCTCAAAATCCATCCACTTTGGGCACGCAAACTCAGCCCTGCAATCTCAAAACCCCATCCGCATCTAAGGTAACCTGATGGTCACCTCTACGCTGCACCGTGTCCCTGAGGACACACAAATGGGGATCATCAAACTGCCAATCACGAATATGCTGCAATAATGAAGAACGAGCAACCGTGCAAGCCAATACACGACTGGGCTTAGAAACATCCAGTCTCACGAACTGATTGGCTAGGGCCTGAACATCCAAAGCAAGAGGGCCTCTAACTGACTGGAATATAAGCAAGACTTCCCATACTAGTTGACTTCCTACTCAAAGCATCGGTCACCACATTGGCCTTCCCCAGATGGTATAAAATGGTGACATCATAATCTTTCAACAACTCCAACCACCTCCTCTTCCTCAAATTCAAATCCTTTTGCTTGAACAAGTACTGAAGACTCTTGTGGTCAGCGAACACCTCACATGCCACGCCATACAAATAGTGTCTCCAAATCTTCAAGGCGTGAACAATAGCTGCCAACTCTAAATCATGCACTGGATAATTCTTCTCATGAATCTTCAACTGCCTCGAAGCATAGGCAATAACCTTGCCACCCTGCATCAACACTGCACCAAGCCCAATACATGAAGTATCACAATAGACTCTATAAGGCCCTGATACTGTAGGCAAAACCAACACCGGTGCCATAGTCAAAGCTGTCTTAAGCTTCTGAAAGCTCACCTCACACTCGTCCGACCATCTAAACTGGGACCCTTCTAGTTCAACCTGGTAATTGGGGCTGCAATAGATGAAAACCCCTCCACAAACTGATGGTAGTAGCTTGCCAACCCCAAGAAACTCTGAATCTCTGTAGCCGATGCTGGTCTAGGCCAGCTCTTGACTGCCTCAATCTTCTTTGGGTCCACCTGAATACCCTCTGCTGATACAACGTGAACTAGAAATGCTACCAAACTCATCCAGAACTCACACTTGGAGAACTAGGCATATAACTGACTATCCTTCAGAGTCTGAAAAACCGCTCTAAGGTGCTGCTCGTGCTCCTCCTGGCTGCAAGAGTACACAAAAATATCATCAATAAAGACTATCACGAACATGTCAATATATGGCCTGAACACTCGGTTCATCAACTCCATGAATGCTGCTGGGGCATTGGTCAACCCAAATGACATGACCAAGACTCATAATGCCCATACCGAGTACGGAAAGCTATCTTAAGGACATCGGATGCCCTAATCCTCAACTGATGGTAGCCAGATCTCAAGTCAATCTTGGAAAATACCTGGCGCCCTGAAGCTGGTCGAACAAATCATCAATCCTCAGCACTGGATACTTATTCTTAATTGTTACCTTGTTCAAATGTCGGTAATCTATGCACATCTGCATCAATCCGTCCTTCTTCTTTACAAATAACACTGGCACGCCCTAAGGAGAAAAACTAGGTCTGATAAAACCCGTCTCTAGCAAATCCTGACACTGGTCCTTTAACTCCGTCATCTCCGGTGGGGCCATATGATATGGCAGGATTGAAATGGGCTGAGTGCCCGGAGCCAAATCAATACAGAAATCAATGTCCTTGTCGGGTGGCATACTCGGCAGGTCTGAATGGAAAACATCTGGAAATTCCCGAACAATAGCCATAGAATCTATAGGAGGAACCTCAGCACTGGAATCACGAACATAGGCCAAATAGGCCAGACACCCCTTCTCGACCATACGTCGAGCCTTCACGTACGAAATGACCCTGTGGGTAGAATAGCCTGGAGTGCCTCTCCACTTTAAACGAGGCATATCGGGCAACGTTAAGGTCACAGTCTTGGCATGGCAGTCCAAGATAGCGTGAAAGGGTGATAACCAGTACATACCCAAAATGATATCAAAGTCAACCATATCTAAGAGCAACAAGTCTACACGGGTCTCAAGACCCCCAATCACTACAATACATGAATGATAGACTCAGTCGACCACGATAGAGTCACCCACCGGCATATATACATACACAGGAATACCCAAAGCATCACTAGGCATGGCTAAGCATGGTGCGAAATAAGATGAAACATATGAATATGTAGACTCGGGATCAAATTGCACTGACGCATCTCTATCACAAACCAGAATATTACCTATAGTGATTGCATCTGATGACTCAGCCTCTGGCCTAGCTTGAAGAGCATAACACCGGGGCTGGGCCCCACCTACCTGGACTGTATCCCTAGGTTGATCTACTGCTAGCTGACCTCCACCCCTGGCGATTTGAGCTCCACCACTATGGCCTCTACCTCCACCTCTAACACCTCTGCCACCACCTCTAGCTAGCTGGGCAGGCTGTGGAACCTCTGGTGCTCGAACCATAGAACGAGAACTCTGATGTTGAGAGCTGCCATAAACTCGAGGGAAATATCTGACAATGTGCCTCGGGTCACCACAAGCATGGCAAGATCTCGACTGCTGCGGCTGAGCACCCCTCAACCTCGGGCAAGCTCTCCTGAGGTGACCATTCTCACCACACTCATAGCATCCACACGAATGTTGTAGCTGAGGAAACTTAGACTGACCCTGTCGACCTGAATGGCCACCTGAAGTACCATGAGTGACCTGGAGAGCTGACTGAAAGGGCCTAGGAGGATGGCCTCTACCATAAGAACCTCAACCTCCTGACGAGGTACCACTGAATCTGCCTGCATGATGGGGCCTCTTATCCGAACCAAGACCACCTCCTTGTGGCAGAACTACCTCAACTCTATGGCCCATATTGGCCGCCTCCCAAAAAGTGATCTTACTTCTGGCCTGGGCTACTATACCCGGCTAACCTGCCACGATTGGTTGAACCACTGGAACCTGAACCTGGGAAGCTACCTGCTCCGGAGTGCATATAGCAGGAGTGTGAACACCTCCTCCAGCCTGAGGAGTGGCTGGTGCTATTGGAAGCAAACCCGCTCGAATGACACTCTCCACGAAGCCTACCAATCAGACTAGAGCGACCTGAAGAACTAGGGTGGCGATGAACCCTCCTGGGACCTGAGCTGGGCCTACCGAAACTGCTGGGGCTTGAACCTCCTCCTCAAACTCAACCTGAGGCTCCGCCTCTGAGGCTACTACTTGGGGCTTGGACTGTTGAGCGGTAGATGAGGAAGCGCGTGTTCTCGCCATCTGCAGAAGAATAGAGTATAATTTCAATTGGTATTTGAGAAACAGAACCACACGACAAGAAAGAACAAATGTGAAGTTTTTCCTAACTTTGTAGCCTCTAGGGGATAAATACAGACGTCTCCGTACCGATCCCTCAGACTCTACCAAGTTTGTCCGTGAGTTGTGAGACCTATGTAACCTAGTGCTCTGATACCAACTTGTCATGACCGGATTTCCCACCCTCGGTAGTCGTGATGGCGCCTACTAGAAGGAGCTAGGCAAGCCAACTCTTATCTACCTTTTTCGTTATCAATATTCTTCTTTTAACAATTTAACAATAATAATATAAATACAGCGGAATAATTTATATGAGCGGAAGACTTAAGTTAATAAAACTAATGAAATATAGAAATTCAACATAAACCTCTACCCAAGAACTGGTGTCACATTACTCACGAATTACAAAGAATACTAAACACAACCGTTTGAAAGGAATATAAAACTGTTTTCTCGAGTACATGAGATAACAGACTGAAAATAAAGATAGAGGAGACGCCGGTCCTGCGGATGCCTGCAAGGCTACCTCAGTGTCTTGCTAGTCTAAATGATAACACCCGCGCTACTGCTGCTACTGCCGTCCAAAACCTGTATCTGTGCAAAAGAGCACTGAGTGTAGTATCAGCACAACCGACCCCATATGTTGGTAAGTGCCTAGCCTAACCCCGACAAAGTAGTGGCGAGGCTAGAACTAGACAACCAAGTAAACCTGTGTAGTTCATCTATATATATATATATATATATATATATATATATATATATATATATATATATATATATATCTACATACAACAAGGAAATACAGGAAATAATCAGTCAAGGTGGTAAGAGAACATGCTTCAAGGGCAACAGATATAAATAAGACATGCTTCATATTCAGCTCAACTTGTTGCAGGCGTGCAACCCGATCCCATTTCTCATATCTTTTTGTAGGCGTACCACCCGTTCCCATTTCAATGTATCATTTGTGGTAGGCATACCACTCGCTCCCATTTCAGATATATCATTTGTGGTAGGCGTGCCACTCGTTCCCATTTAAATATATCATTTGTTGTAAGCGTACCACTCGCTCCCATTTCATATATATTATTTGTGGTAGGCGTACCACTCGCTCCCATTTCATATATATCATTTGTGGCAGGCGTACCTCTTGCTCCCATTTCATAATATCAAACAATGCACAACATCACTCTTCTTGCTTTTACTCTCTTCCTCACCCAAGCAACAATCATAGCTAAGGGGCAAGGGAATAGAGTGGAAAAATATTAATAGGGGGTCCAACAAGGACTCAGCAATATGTAATAAAATTTCCAGCAAGGAATATGTCAACAATTCAATAAATATTTTTGGCGAGGGAATAATTTAATGATTCTTTCTCTTTCTTTCGTTCTTACTCAGTAGTTCATTTATAATTTGAGTCAACGCTCCTCAACATCACATATCACAATTTCCTTCACATACTCTTTACAATATATAGAAATCATCTTTCAAACATGGAAGATATAGCAAAAATCCAAATATTCGTAATATAAACACTCACGGTCATACTAGATACCAATGTATAGATACTCGTCACCATGCCTATACATCGCACTTGACAATTAGCAAGTAACAAATATAACTCGACTTCTAATCCCTCAAGCTAAGGTTAAACCAAACACTTACCTCAACATCCACTGCCGAATCAATCCACAATAATCGCTTTCCCTCTCGAACTCGGCTCCAACTCAATAAAATCTATACAATTATGACTTTATATTGTCAATATATCCTAAACAAATCAAACGCAATGCCTAAATATAGATTTCCAATCTTGCTTCCCAAAATTCCAAAAATTGACCCCGGGCCAGCTTGGTCGAAACACAAGGTTCGGACCAAAATCAAATCCCCCATTTACCCACGAGCCCGATTATATAATTTGTTTTCAAATTCGACCCCAAAACGAGGTCTAAATCCAGAAAATATAGAAAACCCTAACTCTACCCATTTCCCCCAATTTCTGCCCTAAATCACATGATTTGAGCTTAGGAATTTGATAAATGGTGATGGAAAATGAAGAAAACAAGTTAAAACATACTTACCCAAGAAGCTTTTGGTGAAGAGATGCTCTAAAAATCGCCTAGAAGCTTTGGAGAAGAAAGGGTTCGTGTGTTTGGTGAAAATTTCCCGTCACTGTTCTATTTTTGTGTATTTTAAATAACTAGGCCAATTTGCCTTTCGCGTTAGCGACAGGCGAGTCGCGTTCATGAAGGGTAGGCTTGACTGGTCATTGCATTCGCGGGCATTGAGGTGCGAACGCATAGAGTAAAAGGCTGGGGTTCGAGGTTTGGTCTATGCGAACATGATGAAAGGGGGTCTCAGAGCTATACGAACGTGGGAAGCGGAATACGAACGCGAAGAATACTTTTTCTACAACTCTGAAGCTCATTTTCTGCAACTTTTCTAAGTTCAAAATCACCCGGAACACCTCCGAAACACTCCCGAGCCCTCAGGGCTCCTAACTTCTACGAACTTAACCGTACGATAAAATCGCCAAAATAACATCGAAATCAATGAATCAAACCTCAAAATTACTAGTTTTTCCTCAAACTTCATTAACTTTCAAATTTTGAACTTATAGTCCGAAACACGTCAAACGACGTCCGATTTCAACCAAACTTCACAGAAATATCTTAAATCACATATAAGACCTGTACCGCACGCCAAAACCAAAATACGGGCCCGATACCAACACGTTCTAATCAATTATCATTTCAACTTTCCTTAATAATTTCAGAAAAATAATTTTACTCAAAAATTTCATTTCTCGGGCTTGGGACCTTGAAATTCGATTTCGGACATACGCCCGAGTGTCATATTTTTCTGCAGACCTTCCGAGACCGTGAAATCATGTGTCTGGGTCCGTTTACCTAAAATGTTTGACCAAAGTCAAACTTATTCATTTTAATACCAAATTTTTGCATTTTTCATAGAATTTCACATACAAGCTTTCTGGCTACTCGCTCGGACTGTGCACACAAATCGAGGTAACTAAAAATGAGGTTTTTAAGGCCTCGGGAGCAAGGAAAGAGAGAGAAAATAGGTGATGACCCTTTAGGTCATCACACTTCTATGTCTTCATTAGAACGTGTTGATATTTATCCGACTCAGATTAGAGAAGGTTTAATTTCTGTAGTCCGTAGAGACTGTCACTAGAGTCATTATTTCCCCATTATAATCCCCAACACAAACCAAAAAATCACGTCTTATTTGACTGGTTTTTCTTTTGTATATACATATCCTTTTACATTGAATTTCAAGCTCCTATCGATCTTGCAATCATCAAATTTTGTCGCTTTTTTGATGTATGTTTAGGACAAATTGACCTTATTGTGTGGAGGATTGTTTCTTATTTGAGGCATTTGGCCAACATGGTTGGTGTTCCTTTTAGTTTCTCCTATTTAATTCATCTCTATTCTCACAAACTCTTCCGTTAAGGAATTTCTAATTTAGCTGCTAGAAGCAAAATAGTTCTGGTTAGCTTAGAGGACGATAAGGACAGTGGCTGGCATGCCAGGTTTGTTGCTGCCACCACTGTTACTTTAGTGGGTGATAAAATGTGCCATTCCCTAACAAATGGAATTTTGCACTTGAGTTTTTTTTATAACTTTTTCCGTGCTCCTTTTCTTAATTTTGATGGTTGTCATTTTAATTTTTCTCCTTTTTCTTTTCTAGCAACCATGTGAATTGTTGATGAGATTTACAATTTCTGTGGTTGCCAGAAAATTGTTAAATGTTGCTCCGCTGGAAGATAGATCTTGGAAAAACCTTTCTTGTCGGTTTGGTTGGAAAGTGAAAACTCAAGGTAAGAGTTTTTTTTATCCTTTGTAAATTTATTCATTTTTTTCTTCATTTGATCCTTCTTTTTGTCAGGATTTCCCATTCGAGGCGTTAGTGTTGAGGCCGTCGTAGCTTCCAGAATTTCTTTGGAAAGGTCCAAAGAGATAATCTCGGGTTTTTCATCGAAAAGGAAAGCTACCACTGAACAAGACTATGAAGAAGAGGAAGAGCAAGATGTGGGCTCTTTGATAAGGAGGCCATGAGCTAGAAGATGCATTATTTCTGATAATGAAGCATCTCCCCCTCATTTTGTTCCTCTTGCCGAGCCTATTGAAGCTGCATTGGTGATTTTTGATGATGATACTCCCACAACTGCTCGTGATGATATTCCTGTGTCTGCTTGTGATGATATTGCTCAGTTTTTTTGCTCGTGGCTTTGATAATGAAAGTTTTTGCCCAATTTCTGATGAAGCGCCCTTTGCCTCATTTTCCATGTCTGCTCCCATGACACCTTCTTCGCCAGTCGTGACTGCTACCATCACTATTCCTCCCCAGGCTATTTTGACTCCTTCTACAGTTCCTCCTACAACTGCCCGTCATACCGAGGTTGGTTCCTCAAGTAGAAGTGAAGCTATGAGGCAAGTTACCATCGACAACCTTTTGAGGAAATCAGGTCGGGCTGATGTGTGGTTGAAACCTTTGATTGATCCAGTTGAGAAAGCCAAGCTTGAGAGTCATAACTCTTTGACTTGGATGAATGACATAGTACAATCTTCTTTAAAGGTATTCTTTTTCAAACTTTACATTATTCTTTTTTTTTTAATTTAAGGTCCTTACCCTTTTTTTTTCTTTTATATTATCAATCTAGTTGGTACAGAGATGATGAAGAGGGCTTCCCACATAGAGCAATTAATGCACAACTATCAAGTTGAATCAGACAATTGGAGGGAACAATATGAAAGTCTCCAAATTGACATAGAAGCGTTAGAAGAGA
Source organism: Nicotiana glauca (assembly GCA_026770625.1). NCBI lineage: Eukaryota > Viridiplantae > Streptophyta > Magnoliopsida > Solanales > Solanaceae > Nicotiana > Nicotiana glauca. The sequence goes on from MU783297.1 coordinate 19,680, forward strand.
GTAATCGTACCTTGGAGCAGCAACTGAAGGTTTTGAGCTCAGAATTAGCAGTCGAGAAGGCATGCTCAAGTCAAGTTGATAAAGATAAGAATATCCTTGAAACATCTTTCTCCAAGCAGCTTTCCAAAGCCAGTGAAGAAATTAGAGAATTGAAGGCTCTGTTGAGTAAAAAAAAAAGCTTATGCCGGTGATCTTGTGCAAACACGTTCTCAGACCCAGGAAGATCTTCGTGAGTGTTCCACTAAGGTTAGCTTTTTAGAGAGTTCACTCGTGCCTTTGCAAGCTTCTTATGATTCTGCCATGGCTTAAAATGAAAAGCTTAAAGACGAGATTAATCAATGGGAGAAAGATTATGAGATTCTTGAGGACACGACTGCAATTGAAGTGAGTAGGGAAATTTTAAACATGCGCCATGATACCGTGATGGAAGTTAGCCAGGAGGGCTTTAATTTGGATGCTGAGGTAGCCAAAATAAAAGAGACTATCGAAAAAACTCAGCAAAGCCAAGATTTTCCGTCTACTATGGCTGATATTCCCGAGCACACTGAAGATGATATGGGTACGGTGGATGCTCCAACTCCTTCAAGCCATCCCGAACCTTCAGCTTCTCCTGACCCTGTTTCAGATTCTACTTCAACCCCTGAGTGAAAAGTTTATGATGTGTTACTTCTTTTTTTTTGTGGAATGTGGTTGTAACCATTGATCCTATTTGAGGGTTTAGACGATAAGTCCCCAGACCTTTTCGGGGCATTTTTTGTATAAATGACAAAATGACTAAGTTCATACGTAGTCTATATCTTTTAATATTTAAGAATTTTTTCCTGTCTAAACTTAGTGATTTTGAGGTTTTATTTTGCTCGACTTTGCCTTTTATATTTAAGGACTTGTTAATTAATTGGTGGGTTTTTGTTTTACCCTTTTTTGCATTTTTGTTTCATAAAATACTTTATTAACTTTGTGGATGTTTAAATCGCACATAATTTTTTATAAAAGAGGGTCCTTTTATTTTTGACACTCAATGAAGAAGACGTCTCAACTTCATAATAGTATAAATATACGATAAAAGAAGTAGGAACACACATGTTTCCTGAAATAACTTTGATAAAGTTTTCATTTGAACTTTGTCAAGTTTAAATTTCATCTTTACATGTGTTTAAATAACTTCTCTAACTTTTTCGTAACTGTTTTCCTTACAATAGATTTTTTAAAAAGAAATAAAACACAAGGTTTTCATTTACAACCTGGTTCTATACATTGCCTGAAATAAAACACAAGGTTTTCATTTACAACCCATTTCTGTGGATTGCATGAAATAAAACACAAGGTTTTCATTTACAACCCATTTCTATACATTGCCTGAAATAAAACATAAGGTTTTCCATTTTGGGTTTAGGTTATTGGCTCGTAACTTTTGCTCTGCACTTGATTCATTAAATGAGTAGATTTTTCACGGGTTTTGACTTTGAATTTTAATTGTTTTTCTTTAGTCTTCTTTACCCTTCTTCCCATGTATATTATATAGTACCCCAAGTGTTTTAACTTTGAAGTATGAAATTTCGAGCACTTGAATACTCCTCTCCTTCGGTCCTTTTCCTGGAAAACAAAATGCACGAGACTCGGAGGTGCGATTATAGATGAAGACTGCTTAACCCGTTTGAATTTCTATCAGAATAAATTGTAACCCTAGACTGGGAATTTATGTTCTTCCATGTGTCTTGCATGTCGTGACTAATCATTTAGTACATGTTAGCTTTTTGCCTATCATCTAAAATCATTAGTAAAAATTTAACAATTCAATAATAAAATTCAAAAATAAGGGTACCTGACCGCTTATACTTCCTTTCCTTAGAAGTAGTATCTCTTCGGATGAACGGCATTCCAATGTGAAGGTAAAATCTTGCCATCCATTGTTTCCAGCTCGTATGCTCCTTTTCCTGCGATACCATGGATCTTATAAGGTCCTTCACAGGTTGGACTTAACTTTCCTGCATTAGCCGCTTTCGTAGATTGGAAAACCTTTTTGAGTATGAAATCCCCATTCTTGAAGTATCTTAGGAGAGCTTTCCGATTATAATATCGTTCCATAACCTATTTTTGTGCTGCCATTCTTATTAACGCAGATTCCCTTTTTCCTTTGAGTAAATCTAAGTTTATTCGCATTTCTTCTTTATTAGATTCATCAGTTGCTTGTGCATATCTCGTGCTTGGCTCTCCTATCTCGACTGGGATCGAGGCTTCAGCTCCGAATACTAGTGAAAATGGTATTTCCCCTGTACTCATTTTTGTTGTTGTGCGGTATGCCCATAAAATACCAGGTAGCACCTCTGGCCAGTTGCCTTTGGATTCCTCCTATCGTTTATTGAAATTGTTGATAATTACTTTTTTCGTCGATTGGTCTTGTCCATTACCCATAAGATGATAAGGCGTTGAAGTAATCCTTTTGATTTGGCAACTTTGAAAAAACTCTGTGATTTGTGCGCCTATAAATTGCGGGCCGTTATCACATACGATTTCCTTTGGTACGCCAAACGGACATATGGTATTTTGCCAAATGAAATCTCTGACCTCCTTTTCATGTACCTATTTAAAAGCACATGCTTCCACCCACTTAGTAAAGTAATCAGTGAGTACTAGCAAAAATCTTACCTTGCCTTTTGCTTGTGGCAGTGGTCCCATGATATCTATCCCCCACTTCATAAAGGGACATGGTGCAATGAATGGATGTAACAATTCTGTGGGTCTATGCATATTGTTACCGTATCTCCGGCACTTGTCACATTTAGCCACAAAATGTTCTGCTTCTTCTTCCATTTTAGGCCAATAATAGCCTACTCTAATCGTGGTTTTAACTAGAGATCTTCCTCCAGCATGATTTCCACAATGTCTCTCAATCTATTTTAGAAGGTCCTAGGCATCTTGCTAAAGGACCACCAAACATCTTTCGATAGAGATTGCCCTGCTTTAAACAATACCGAGCAACTTTCTTGCGAAGTGCGTGAGACTTTTTCTTATCTTCAGGGACGATTCCATGTTGCAAAAAGTGACAATATCGTTTCTCCAACCCCAAGTTAGGTTATTAAATTTTACCTCATTTCTATCTTGATCGAGTAATGAATGAAATAAATGTATGAAAGAAGCATTTTCATCATTTGTTACTTCTGCCACTGATGCAAGATTAACTAGGGCACATGCTTCAACATTCTCCTCCTGTGGGATCTACAAAACCTTCCAGTTTTGGAATTGCCTAACCAGATCTTGCGCCTTTTCCAGGTATTGCAGCGTTCTTGCCTACCTAGCTGTATAAGTCCCCATCATCTGGTTGACTATGAGCTGAGAATTGCTTTTGATTATAACTTGTTCCATGCCAAGTTCACGTGCCAATTCTAAACCTGCAATCACAGCTTCATACTCTGCCTCATTGTTAGTTACTGGATGACATTTTATAGCTTGTCATATGGTTTCACCTGTAGGTGGTACTAAATCAATTCCTAGACCTGCCCCTTTCAAATTCGATGAGCCATCAGTAAATAAGGTCTAGGTTCCTAGATTAGATCCATTGAACACTTGTAGTTCTTTTTCTACTTCTAGTTGCATCCCTTGACTAAAATAGGCCAAAAAAGTCTACTAACATCTGTGATTTTATTGCAGTTCTAGGTTGATATCTGATGTCATATTCACTCAATTCTATGGCCCACTTGGCTAACGTACCCGATAGTTCCTGTTTGTGTAATATATTATGCAAGGGATAAGCAGTCACTACAGAAATAGGGTGGCATTGGAAATAAGGCCTTAATTTTCTAGACGCCATGATTAATGCAAATGCAAGCTTCTCTAATTGAGGATAACGTGTCTCTGTATCTAATAGTGATTTGCTAACATAATAAATTGGAGATTGTTTACCTTGGTCTTCACGAACCAGAACAACACTTACCGTTACTTCTGAAACGGCTAGATAGACAAGTAATCTTTCTCCATCTTTTGGTTTTCAAGTAACGATGGATTTCACAGCTATTCCTTCAAGTTTTTGAGTGCTTGTTAACACTCTTCAAACCATTAGAACTAATCTTTCTTTGTAAGGGCTGAAAAGAATTTAAAACATTTTTCTGATGACTTAGAAATAAATCTTCCCAAGGCTGCAATTCTTCCCGTTAGTCTCTGCACCTCTTTCTTACTTGTAAGCACATCAGGAATTTCTTCAATGACTTTAATCTGCGCGGGATATACTTCAACACCACGGTTAGAAACAAGAAAACCCAAAAACTTACCTGATGAGATGTCAAATGAATATTTCTCAGGATTTAGCTTCATGTTAAACTTTCGTAAGATTTGGAATGCATAAGACAAATATTGTATATGGTCCTTCGATTGTTGAGATTTGACAAGTATATCATCTATGTAGACTTCCATAATTTTTCCAAGGTTTTCCTGAAACATCTTGGTCACCAGCCTTTGATACGTGCCACCAACGTTTTTGAGGCCAAAGGGCATTACTTTGTAACAATAAGTCCCTCTGTCTGTTATAAATGAAGCTTTTTCCTTATCTAGGGGATCCATTTTGATCTGATTATACCCTGAATATGTATCTAAAAATCTTAACAATTCATGTCCTGCAGTAGCATCAATTAGTTGATCTATATGTGGTAATGGAAAAGAATCTTTAGGACAAGCTTTGTTAAGGTAGGTGTAGTCTACACAAACTCGCCATTTGCCGTTCTTTTTTGGTACCACTACAATATTAGCTAGCCAATTAGGATACTTTACCTCGTAGATAAAGCATATTTTTAAAAGTTTTTGGACCTCATCTTGAATCACCTGATTTTTGAAAGATCCCTACTTTCTCTTCTTTTGTTTGATGGGTGGATACGATGGATATTCATTTAACTTGTGAGTCATTCCCTCCGAGGGTATTCCTGTCATATCAGAATGGGACCAGGCAAAACAATCCATGTTAGTTTTCAAAAATTCAATCAACTTACCTTTCATTTCATGGCACAAGTTGGCCCCAATGTAGACTTTCCTCTCAGGCATTTGTACGAATAATTCTACAGCTTCCAACTCTTCAATCGTGGTTTTGATATTTTCATTTTCTTCTGGTTCTTGGATTAAATCAGGTCATGAATCCACATCTGTTTGCCCATATCTAGTTGAAGTTTGTGGTGTAGCATCCTCAACTAGATTTTGTAATTGCTATTTTTCTTCGTTTTTTGTGCTTGAATCTTCTACAGAGTTGATGCTCCTAGGTGTTTGTTGATCACCACGGATTTGACGGATTCCCCATTATGGTGGAAATTTTATGACTAGATGTAAGGTAGATGGGAAAACATCCATTTCGTGAATCCATGGTCTCCGGAGAATCATATTGTAAGCCATATCCATCTCTACCCCCTGAAATTTCGTATCTTTGATAACCCCTTCAATGAATGTTGTAAGTGTTACCTCTCCTTTTGTCACGATGCTCAAATTATCGAAACCAGATAAAGTATGTGCCTTTGGTATTAGCTTATCTTTCGCTTGCATATCGCTTAATACTCTTAACAAAATGATGTTCACGGAGCTACCTGGGTCAATCAAAACTCGTTTTATGCTAGTATCATGTACAAGTAGAGATATTACCAGTGCATCATTGTGCGGAGTTAGCATGCCATCCGCGTCTATATCATCAAATCTAATACTTTCTTCCTCCAAAACATGTCGAACCCACTTCCTGTGTGTAATTGTAACTTTAGAAATTTTCTTGGCCGCCGTATAGGCCACACCATTAATTTTTTCGCCTCCGCTTATAACATTAATGGTCCTTTTTGGAGAAGGAGGTTTAGGAGGCTCATGCTTTTTCTTCATGTATGCTTGATTACCTTTTTCACTAAATAGTTCGGCAAGATACCCTTGCTTTAATAAATGGTCTACCTCACCTTGTAACAACCCACAATCTGTCGTTTTATGACCATGATCGTTGTAAAACTCGCACCAGTGATCAGGATTACGCCTATTTGAATTTGATCTCATTTCCTTTGGCCACAACACCTTATCACCCATGTTTTAATACTGCTAATAACTCTGAAGTGCTTACATTGAAATTGTAACCGCCAATTATCGCCTTAAAGCTTCTATCATCACCGCGCATCTCTCGCGTGTCCCGGTCTTTTCTGAACCTTGATGATGAACCTGATTCTCTATCTCTCGACCTACGATCACACCTTGAGTTATTCGATTTCGACCGTGAGTCTTTCCTGCTGGTCCCATGTAAGGCTCGTATCTATTTTTCCTGGACATTTTTTCAGTTTCAGCACGCCTTGAGACCCTCTCCTCCTTTTGAAGCTAGGTAATAGTATCTTCTTCTATCCGCAAACTTCGTGCTATATTTGTTGTAAATGTCATTCCAGGTTGTTGCTGGAAATTCTCGTAGGCTTTCCTTGAGTCATCTCGTGGCCTCCAAACTCTTCTCATTTAGATTGCTGGTAAATGCCATAACTGCCCAGTTATCAGGTACTAGTGGCAACATCATCCTTTCACGTTGGAATTTGTCTACAAATTCTCTGAGCAATTCTGAATCTCCTTGCTTTATTTTAAAAATATCTTCCATTCTTTTTTCGACATTTTGAGCTCCCGAATGTGTGCGCACGTGATTTTTGCCCTATATGAATTACTCCCATAAATTCAAAACAAAATAACTTCTTTTCATTATTTGTAAGTTTATGGATTTTTATGGCATTTTTTGTTAATTGTTTACATTTGTTTGTGAACGAAAATACAAAAAATACTTGGAATTTTCATGTAGGGTTAATTTTACATTTTAGGATTAATTAGTGATTAATATTACAAACAAATAATGAAATAACAAAAGTGGTTCTTTTTTGCACATATTTTTAATTGTCTTAGTTTCTTTTAGGAATTAGTTTGTTTGGAGTTCAAGTAGCATAATTTTAGAGTCATTGGGTCTTTTATTTTAGTGTTGCATTTGAAAAAAATCAGAAAAAAAAGAGAAAAAGAAAACCAAATAAAAAGCAACCAGGCCACCTAATTTTTGGACCACAAACTCGAGCCCAATCCCTAAAACCCAATTCAAATCAACCCATAACCCAACCCCCGCCTGTCCAGCCCAAAACCCCAACCCAGTCCGGTCCAGAGACGCCCAAAACGACGTCGTTTCATAGTGAACCAATCCTGGCCGTTCATCTCTCATCATCCAACGTCTCTCATGAGTTCAAAACAATTAATAAAAGTGTCTGAAAATTTAATTAACCCTAGAGACAATACTCCCCTTCCTCGTACTCATCATTCTCCGCTGGCTCCACCTTATGCCGCCGTCAGAAATCGCGTCACGGCGGCGGCTGACATCCAATGACGCTCAAATTCACACCGTCCCTTCTCTTTGCTCCCCTCTTCCCAAATCCACCCTCATTTTACCTCAAATCCCAACTAAACGCCCCAAATCTACAAAACCTTAAACTATATCACCGCCACACACGGAGGCGCTGCCTCCACTCGACCCCAAATTTACACCACAAGACCTCCTTCATCTCCTCATACCAAATCCCTGGTTATCTTCCTTCAAATTCCCCTCCAACTGCTCAAATTTTGAGATAGAGAATTGGGGCTTAATTTCACAAAATCAAATTCAACAGGCCTGTGAGGATTTTAGACCGTAATGGACCTTAGTCCTGTGTTTTCACTTGAAAAGACAAGGTTAAGGTCTGATCCCGTCAAAAATCAAAGGATTTTCTTCATCGTCTGTCCATGCTGCTTTAGGTATTTCTTGCTATCTTCTCTTTATTTTTCTTTCATCCTTTTTATTTTGTTGTCGTTTGCTTCATCTTTATTTTTCTATATTTATTTTGTTTTCCTAGTAGGTAATTTGGGAATTGATTTTGTCCTGTTTCCTGTTTGTTTTAGGATTTTATTTCCTGTTGATTTAGTCTAGTTTGATTAATTAGTATTCCTGCTTGCATCTTTGATTTTGTTTGCCCGTATTCTTAGATTTTCAGTTTCTGATTTCTTGTTCTCTTCTGTTAACTCCATGTAATTTTGTTTGTTCTTAATTTCTTTTTTTTTGGCTTGACTAATAATAGAGTTAACTCTGGCTGTTCATGTTTGATTCTATAGTTAGTTTTAATTTTGATTCTTAAGATAAGTTAGTTTGAATGTAATTCTATCCTTGGGTTTTTGTGTCAATTAAAAGCTGTTTGGTTAGATCTTTGCTTAACCATAGTCAATCCTTGACCAATTATCAGGGTAGTGGGTTGGGGTTAATTAAGATAAGATTAATAATTTCAGGGGTATTCAGGGGTATTTTGATCACTTAAAATGGGTTAGTTTGTTAGGCTCAGTAAGTTCAGAATAAAAGTGAGCGTAGTGTAGGTATTCCATAAATAGAAAACAAAGCTAGAATACCCTAGATTCTTCTAGAAGAGGGTCTTAATGTAAGTTTCAGCATTCTTAATGCAGTAACTTGAGCAACAAGTCAGAACATTAGGGATTATTAAATAAAATCTGAAATAAAAAGGGGAAAAAATGAGTGAATAAGTTCCAGAATCATCCTGCCCCTTTTCTGCCTATAAAAGGCATGCCTAGTGCCTTCATGAAGAAGTTTTAGCCTCTGAAAAATTCCCTCCAAAAGTGTTCTACAAGTTTTAAGCAACCTAAAAATTTGAATTTGAAATTCAAATACCAAATATGAAAATTCAAAGTTAGCAAGCTCACTTTAGATCTAAAATCCTCTGAAAAACCAAAAAAACAACAGCACAAAAGCTCCCTAAAAATACTATTCTATTGAAATTCTTAGGTCAATTTCGAATTCTAGTTGTTGATTTGCATCTTCGAGCTTAATTTCTGGTTGCTAAAGATTTAGAGGTGTTCTGGGTGTATTTTCGAGCCTATTTGGTGTTATTCAAGCTATTATGGTTGGTTTTCTTCTTGATTTGGTGTTAAAATATCTACTGGGTTCACTTGAGATCATTTCTGGATTGAAACTACCTGTTGCCTGTTGCTTACTGCCGCTGATCCTTCATTTTCTTATTTTGACACATTTCCAGGTACACTTTCGTGTCTCTAATGATTTGGATGTTTTGACTCAATGTGTATGAACCACCTGTGGATCCAAATGATGAAGGAATGCCTAATTTTCACATGAGTTTGTCCTTATAGATGTTATTAACTTTAATGCTTAGTTGTGATATTCATTTGAATGAACATTTATTTGTAATTAATTGGACTGCTGGACTTTTGTAATAACATAACTGTTCTGCCAGTAGTATTAGTTAGTGTGACTTGTGAATAATTGAACTGTTAGACTTTTTAGAATTAGAGAAATGTGTTTCAAGTAACAGTTAGTATGTGTAGTTCAGTGTTAAGTTTAAACTGCATATTTTGCTCGTATCCATATGGATAATCATCATTTGCAATTAATCAGATTGCTGGGCTATTATAATTGTAGGACTATTCTGCCAGTAGCGTTAATCTAGTGTGTATTCATTCAGTAATGTTTAGTGTGAGCGTAAGTTAATTTTGATGTTTGTTTAGATTTCAACTCACGTCAGGTTAATTGTTACACTTTGGAAAAAACAATGTTGAATTCGAAATTGACTTTGAGGCTAGTACATATTTGTATCCCATGTTAACCTCAGGACTAATAGGCTTTAAGGATTGATTAATAATACGCATTTCAACTTGATAAAACCGGAGTAACCATTATTCCTATCATCGTTGGTGTTAATTCATAGCGTAATAAAGCATTTAGAATCTGGTCTATACGTGAGGTCTAGTTCCCTATTTCATGCACTGCAAGTTAATTCCTGATGATAGCTGGTAGTTTAAAAATACTAATGCCTTGTCAAAACTCTTGGTTTATAAATGCTTGGACTCCCTAGGCTGTGAGGAAGTAACTCAACAGACCCAGTATCGGATATCTAGACTATCACAGGCCCAGGCTGTCCAATTCTTGTGTAAATGAAATCTGGGCCTGTCCATTCGGCCTGCTTCATATCATTAACTGAATTTCGGTTCTTCTGCCTCTAATTGTTAGGTTTAGATGATTAAAAATTGAATCATAGGTTTGGTACTTTGAGTAATTAATTAGGCCCTTTTAGAGACAATACATGATAGAAAAATTGTAGTCCTTCAGGTTAGCTTTTAAATAAATAAGTTGTGCCGCGCCAAATAAAATTACAAATCGCGTGGCCCTCTTTAAATGTTCACATTAAATATTTAGACCTTGGGACGTACCATTTAGCGAATTCCATGGCTTCCATCAAAGTTAATAATATGCTAGTTGCTTTAGGCCCGACATTTAATATTGTTATCTTCCTAAACTCGGGTGCACATTTATGTGACCCAAATCCAAATCCCAACGAAGTTGAAATGTATCGAAAACCACGGGTGCATTTATGTGACATGGTTCGGGACGTGTTTTCACGACGTTGCAATTCTCTTTAAAAAAACAAAAAAAAAATGGTTCAAAGTTAAAAAGCACGTAGGTTAAAATATGTATCAAAATCAGATAATTAAGCCGAATATGACTATTGAGCGACCGTGCTAGAACCACGGAACCCGGGAATGCCTGACACCTTCTCCCGGGTTAGCAGAATTCCTTACTAGGATTTCTGATTCGCGGATTGTTAAACAGAGCCAATGATTTCCTCGATTCAGGATTCAACCGGTCACTTGGGACACCATTAATCTCCTAAGTGGATACTCTGAATCTCTTAATAAACGAGTCCCGTTTAAATTGTCATTTAATTGGAAAAACTCTTTTACACCCTTGCGGGGGTTGGTAAAAAGGAGGTGTGACAGCTCTGGCGACTTTGCTGGGGATACAAATTCAGAACTTCGGTTCAGGGTGCAAGAATTCGAGCTTAGAATAATTGTTATATTTGGCTTTATCTGATTTTCCTACATGATAAATGTGCTAAATGATTTACCGCTTTGATATTATCTGAATTGTATATAAGCTGTAATGAAACCCTCCTCTTCTCATCTCCGGGGATGTGCTTACTGGTTGAGACTCTCTATTCTGTTAGTGTCATACCCTGAAATAAGAAAGAGGCCGGACAAGTTACTAAGTCGGATAGCCTTTTGGTTCCCGGTACGTAGCCCCCTCCTCGACTCGAGTTGTCCGCTCGGGTACACAGTCTAGAACACATACCCAGATTTTGAACCTAGAATACCTGACTTCATGCCAAAACCCTAGTAGTAATGCTTATTTGCATCACGTGCATATGATTTAGGGGACTCAACAAAAGGGTTGGGTCCGTTTAGGACAGGTATCCTGAAATGAAAAAGACCATCCTGATGCATATTACGTGTTGCGTGTACATTTATTTGTCCCGCACTTGCATGCCGACCGGATTTTGAATATTTGGGAAAAATTGAAAAAAAAGGAGAGAAATAGCAGTGTAGAGAGTTAATTACCTGTTTTAGAGAAAAACAATGTCCAGATAGTGCCGAAATTCTGCCGGATTTTTGAGAAAAATGAATGAAAAAGAAGAGTGTTTTTATTTTAGTTTGTTTTTTGCCAATGGAAAAAGGAAAAAAAGTTTTATTTTCAAATAGTTTGTTGAAAAAGAAAGTATAAAAGAGAGTCTTGTTTTTTTAAATACTGTATCTGTCAACGAAAAATCCTCTTGTTTTCGAAAATAGTTAGTTTTATTTGCCTGAACTACGCCAGTTTGATTCCCACAGGGTGTGGGATATGTAGGCAACCCCCATCGGGTCCAACTTCCCATTTGCAAAAGTAGCCAAAAACAACAAAAAAATTTAATTTTGTCATGAATAAGTCAGGTAAGACCATTCTTGTCTAAAATAAGCCGAATGTCCCTAAAAGGGCGCCAGAAGGCTGTTTTTACAAGAACAGCCACTTTGGGTCATTTTCAACGGTTAGCGGGCACAATCTTAAAATTTTCTTCCCGAAGTGCTGAAAGGACGTATCTGCAAAATCAGCTGTTTGTTTTAAATTAGGAATTTGAAAAAAATAGTGTCATTTTTTCTTTTTAGGTCACAATAAGTGATTAAATTACCTTAATAAATGTGCAGGATGAGCACGATTCAAAATGAACCATTCTCAATCATGAATAAAATCTCTCTGGAGTTGCGTCTATGGTGAAACGATCTAGGTAAAGAAGGACAAGACGAGGTCAACAAGTATTTGAAAGGGCTTACCGGCTTGTTGGAGATTGTGCCTCGGGGAGACATCATAAGAGCATTGGTCACATGTTGGGACCCGACATACAACGTGTTCCATTTTTTAGATTTTGAGCTCACCCCAACCTTAGAAGAAATAGCTGGGTACATCGGAAGTGCTGAGGTTCCTTTAAGGCACAAGTACTTGGTTTCCCCAAGAACCGTAGCTATACACAGATTCTTAGACTCGAAGAAGATAATAAGAATGGTTCACAACACGGATTTGGTGAATGGCTTTTGCACCCCATACTTCATATACCACAGATATGGCCACATAGGAGGGTTCAATAACCCGAAAAGCAAAATATATAGCAAAGGAAACCGGCAAAAATGGGAGGAACATAGGCGTTTTGCTTTTATGGTTGTCTTTTTTGGGCTGTTGGCATTCCCGAGGAAAAAAGGAAACATTGACATAAAAATTGCTGGGGTTGTCAGCACTTTAATGACTCAAGCCAAAAGTACTCTTGCGCCCATGATAGTAGCCGAAATCTTCCGTGCTCTTACAGCCTACAAAGCTTGAGGAGACTTCTTTGAGGGGTGCAATCTATTGTTGCAAATGTGGATGATCGAACACCTGTGCCATCGTCCTCTGTTTCGGAGTTATGGGTCTATAGAGAAAACCTGTATAGACGAGTTTTATATGAGGATTAAGGGGGTCAACTTGCCTGAAGGATTCACGGGCTCGACATCATACTTTCAGTCCCTCACTGCCAGTCAAATAGAGTGGACGTTCAGATGGTTGCCTGTTGATGAAATCATATATATGCCAGTAGAAGGGCCGCACTTCCTCTTGATGGGTCTTAAGAGCATTCAGCTATATGCTCCGTATCGAGTTCTAAGGCAACTCAGGAGATGCCAAATAGTGCTAAAAGATGGCGATCTTAGTCTCCAAGTGGTCGAGATTGGTCCTGATGGCCAGTTTCCTAAAGCAAGGGTCTGCCAAGTCTGGAGTGAATGTCAATATTTTGCAGCGAATACATGTGTACATGATCGATCTAAAAGGGAAGTTTCACCTGAGTATCATGCCTGGTATAGAAGGGACGTTGCATTTGGGAGGCCGGCCAAAAGACCTCACATCCAGGATTTTGCCGAATCATCGCAAGAACAATGGGCCTGGTTAGCTAAAGAAAATGAATACAGAGCTATTAATAGGAGAATTGGAAAAGCAAGTCCAAGACCTTCAGTTTGAAAACAGTGTGCAGACCGCAGCCGATGAGGGTGAGAAGAAGAAATTGGCCAAAGAGAATGAAGCCTTACGAGCCCAAATTCAAAAGATGAAGATAGCGGCCGCAGATCCCGTCAGGAGTGCCAAAGATGCAAAACTTATAGAAAATCTAAGGCAAAAAGTGAATGACTACAATTTTGACCTCAATAAAGCAGAAAGAGAATTAGCCGGGGTTTGAAAACAATTGGCTAAAAACGCGGAAGAACGAGCCAGCATGGTTAAACATTTGAAAGAAGAATACGATAATGAGGTCACGGGATTAAGGAAAAGGGTCATCGCCACAGAGAACAAAATGATCAAACGGGCAAAAGAATTCAAGATTGAAAGAGAGTATTCCTACGCGGCATGGGCACAATTAGAAATGGACTTGCAACAACTCCAGGAATAAAACCAGGTAGCCGAGCAGACTTTGGAGGCCAGGTCCCAATGGATAGGGCGGTTGCTTCAGGAAAAGAGCAAAATCAGAGAGAGAATCTTAACCGTGGCTCCCTACATTACTAGGAAATGCCAAGTGTGCGAGAACATGACTCGCACCACCTTCTTTGCATCGGTGATGATATTTGTGACACATATAATGAGTGACTTGGATAGACTTCAGAAGGAACTTGCATATAGGCCCGCGGTGAGACCGAACGATGTCCTGCGGGCACCAGGAACTTTAATGTATTCATAATTGTCATTTGAGTCTGTATTTCCATTTCTACTAGAGTCTGTTAGTTGTTTGAGTCTGCATTTTCTTTTCGCTAGGAGTTTATCAGTTGATTGAGTCTGTATATTTCTTTTGAAATAGAATAGTTGACGGTGGAGTCTGTAGTTCCTTGTGTCATCAGAGTCTATTAATTGTGTTAATCTGTCAGTTTCGAGTCTTTGTAATCAAAGTATTTGCTATCAATAAAATTGAAAATCCTAAAACATTTTTGCTTCTATTTTACATTTATTTTCACGAACTACGCTTGGTCTGATTCATGCGGGGTCATGATACGTAGGCAATCTTCATAGGATTCGACCGTAACTAAATGAAAAGAAAAGAGAAAAAATAAAAAGAAAGAGATCAAAGAAAAACAAAAGAGAGAAAAAGAAAATAAGAAACCAAACGAAAGAAACAACGGAAAAACAAGAGGGAACGAGAAAATAAGAACAAAGAGTAAACAAAGGCAAGAGCGAAAAGAAAGGAAAAGAAGTTGCAATCGGGAATAAGGAAAGCCGGGATGACGCAAGTAGTCGAGCAAATGCATAATAGCATCGGTTAACTGCCTAGGTGCATTCATTCCCCAAAATGTACGGTTATTAAATCTGTCACTGCCCTAACCATTAACCAAGTTGTTGTTGATCTTGAGTCCAGGGGTGGTTAGTTGATTGGCACTCTGGCAACCCATTCCTACAACACCCGGTCAAGAGACAAGCTGAAAATGACAGGCCAAGAATCAGATACCAGTATTGTGGACCCCGCAAAAGAGGTAGAGGTGATGGATGTTAATGCAATGAGGGAGGAAATGTATAAGTTGAGGCAGCAAATGGCCGAAATGCATCGGGCCTGGGTTAAGGGTCAGCCAGCGCTAGTTTATCCCGCCAATCCAACCTATATCCCACCTTTGGCTCAGTCTCAGGAGCCTCCTACTGTGAATTCATCTCCAGCCTTCCCTTTCTACCAACAGAGCTATGGCACCACTTCATACCCTCCCCAAGCTCCACCACCCAAACAAAACCCTCCTTCACCAATCACCCCTATCTTTGTGGCGCCTCCACCTGCTACATTGCAAAGATCTTCCAGAGAGCCACTGTTTCAGGCTCATGATAGCCAGTATTAATCCCCCGAGCCTACCTTTAAAGCTCCTAAGCCATATTCCTACACCCCTCACTTTGAGTTCCCGGTGGAAACTAAAAAGCCGCTTAAGAATCCGGAGCAGGAAGAGATGTTTCGAAAAGTAAAAATCCTGGAGCAGTCCTTCAGGAACATGCAAGGATTGGATGGCCTAGTCTATGTGGCTTATAAGGATTTGTGTCTGTTCCAGGATGTTCAGTTACCAGCAGGGTTCAAAATCGATCTGTATGACGGGCATGGTGACCCGGTTGCCCACCTTAGGGGATTCTACAGCAAAATGAGAGGGGCAGGTGGAAAAGATGAGTTACTGATGGCGTACTTCAGCCAGAGTCTCAGTGGGTCTGCTTTGGAGTGGTATACACGACAAGACCATGGTAGGTGGTATACCTGGGATGACTTGGCACAAGCATTCGCCTGCCATTTTCAGTACAATCTAGAAATTGTTCCAGATCGCCTGTCACTGATAAAACTTGAGAAGAAACCCGGGGAGAGCTTCAGGGAGTATGGGTTCTGCTGGAGAGAATAGGCCGCAAGGGTCGACCCTCCGATGAAAGAAAGCGAGATGGTCGATTACTTTTTGCAGGCTTTGGAGTCGATTTACTTTGGTCATTTGGTAACTGCAATTGGTAAATCTTTTAATGAAGTTGTGAAGATGGGAGGAATGGTCGAGGAAGGACTTAAAACCAATAAAATCTTGAGCTATTCAACGATCAAAGCAACTACCCAGGCCATCCAAAGCGGCACTGGGGGCGTGCTCGGGAAAAAGAAGAAAGAAGAGGTTGCAACTATTGAGTCCGGAGCGTGGTCCAGATCTAGAGGCCCTTCACCCTACTACAACCAACCCCGGCCCCACCACCAAAATTACCCATACACTCCATATATCCCCCCTATTACCCACCGTCAGATCCACATTTTTCCATCCACCATGCTCAAACTTATCCCCAACCTCTGGCTCACGCACAATGGCATGCATCGGCTCTCCAAAACTCATACCTAGCTCCGCAAAACACCTATCCACCCACAAGAACCCATATAAATCCCCCAGAACAGGTCACCAACCAACCCCAACCTTAAAAAATGAGAGATTACAGAAGCAAACG
Source organism: Nicotiana glauca (assembly GCA_026770625.1). Taxonomy (NCBI): domain Eukaryota; kingdom Viridiplantae; phylum Streptophyta; class Magnoliopsida; order Solanales; family Solanaceae; genus Nicotiana; species Nicotiana glauca. The sequence goes on from MU783297.1 coordinate 35,998, forward strand.
ACTTTCACTTCATTGGGAGAATTATATACCATCCTTTTTCACAAATTGTGGCAGTTAAGTCTTTTGAATCCAATTGAGCCCAAAATGCCAAACCCACTTCCTAGAAATCTGGACCACTGAGTAAGATGTGAATACTGTTCGGGGGCCCCCGAACATGATACAAAGAAGTGATGGAAGATAAAGACAGTGGTGCAGGAGCTTACTGACACCCACCGGATCGAGGTCTAGGCCCGAGATGCACCAAATATTAACCAGGATCTGTTACCGGCTCACCACGAGACCCATATGATTGAGTTAGTACAAAAAGGAGAGCATAAGAAGCCTTCGTAAATCGTAATGATGATCAGCACTAGTGAGGACATGCCAAATAAGAAATTAACTAGTGGAAGGACATTGATCCAGGTGGAGGAAATAGTTAATAAACCAGTTGTGGTGATACAGATAGATTTTTCAAGCAATGTTGCAGTTAAATGAGAACCAGTTGTGGTGGGAAAAGAGCCTTCGAGCAGTGTCGCAGTAAAGCAAGAACCAGCTAGAGTGGTTGTGCCAGGAGCAGTGGCCAAGCGCGTTGTTATCGTAAAAGGTGCTCGCATGGAGCCGGTTATTATCAAGCCAGTGATTCAGTTACCAATAACCAGTGAGAAGGTCGTGCCATGGAATTACAGTCGGGTGATAGTAATGTATAAGGGAAAAGAAGTTAAAGAAAAAGTTTGTGAAACTCATGGGCTGACTCCTTTAGGAAAATGTTTCGCCCCTGAGGAATTGAGAAGAGTTAAAATTGCCAAAGATAATCCAGCGCCTGTAAAGAAAGCCGTTACTGAAGAAGAGGAGGAAGAATTCTTGAAGAAGATGAAGGCGCAAGATTACTCCATTGTAGAACAGTTGGGGAAGACCCTTACACAGATCTCATTGCTATCATTATTGATCCATTCAGACGAGCATCGCCGGGCATTGATGAAAATTCTAAATGAAGCCCATGTTCTGGATAAGATCTCTGTGAACCATTTGGAGAAAATAGCAAACAAGATTTTCGATGTCAATATGGTTACATTCTCTGATGATGAGCTGCCATTGGAAGGCTCTAAGCATAATTGAGCACTCTACCTCACGGTAAAATACGAAGACTCTGTTATCACCCGGGTGCTGATTGACAATGGGTCCAGTGCAAACATCTGCCCTCTCTCCACTCTGGACAAGCTAAAGGTGGACAGTGAGAGAATCCACAAGAATAGCATTTGTGTGCGAGGATTTGATGGAGGAGGAAAGGACATAGTAGGGGACATAGTGTTAGAACTGACGATAGGACCGATTGAATTTACTATAGAGTTCCAGGTGCTTGATGTGGCTGTTTCTTACAATCTCTTGTTAGGCCGACCCTGGATTCATGCAGTAAAAGCAGTGCCATCTATCTTGCATCAGATGGTCAAATTCGAGTGGGACCGGCAGGAAATTATGGTGTATGGGGAAGATAGTTCATGTAATACCATTATGTCTGTCATAGAAGCTGAGGACGACGAAGGTCCATGGGTTTATCAAATCTTGGATGCGGTATCAGTTGAAAAGGTCCCGGAAGGGGAGTGTATTCCTGCGCCAAAGGTAGCTGCTGCATTGGTCATGGTGGCGTCAGAAATGTTAAAGAATGGTTTCATACCGGGCAAAGGTTTGGGTGCTAATCTTCAAGGCATTGTGCAGCCAGTTTCTCTTCCCAAGAATCTGGATACTTTTGGTTTAGTGTTCAAGCCCACAGCTGTGGATGTAAGGCGGGCCCGTAAAATGAAGAAGAGGGTGTGGGTCCTTCCCAAGCCAATCCCATGTTTGTCCAGATCATTCGTTAGACCGGGTATCAGAAAGCAATTGTTGTCAAAAGTTTCCGAGTCATTGATTGGTGCTGATGGAGACTTGGACAAAGGGTTCGAAAGGTTGTTCGCTGAGGTTAACATGGTTGAGGACGGGGAAGGGTCAAGCAAGGCAAATGTGCAGTTCGTCGGACCACGTGCAAAAGTTAACAACTGGGAAGCTACTCCTATTCCTACTCGGATGGAGTCTTGGTAGTGGGTTTTGATTTTCTTTTGTTGTCTGGATTATTCAAGGGTCGTAATTCAGATATTATGTTCCATCCAATTGGATGTGTTAAATCCATGTTATCTTTATATTCAATGAAATGCAATTGTCTTTCTTTCTTCATTCCTAATTTTGTTTCCGTTTTCTTTTCTTCTCCGTACAATTCTTTTTATGCTGATATCAATGACATGACATGCATAAGGAATCTTCGGTCCAGTTTTAAAAGCCAATTTAACTCGAAAATAATAATACAAGAAATTGAGTATGATGATGAGTTGGAATACGATGATGATGAGGCCTGTGAAGAGATTAGTAAAGAATTAATCAATTTTGAGGAAAAACCCAAACCTAACCTAAACGACACGGAAGTAGTTAATATGGGGGACCAAGATAATGCCCGTGAAACTAAAATAAGTTCTCATTTGGAACCGCAACTCAAGGAGGAGATAATCAAAACACTGTTCAAATACAAGGATATTTTTGCATGGTCGTATGATGATATGCCGGGTCTAAGCACTGACTTAGTGGTTCACAAATTGCCTACTGACCCAGCACTCCCTCCTGTCAAGCAGAAGCTGAGAAAGTTCAAAACGGATATAAGTGTAAAGATTAAAGAAGAGATCACCAAGCAGTTCGAGGCGAAAGTCATTCGGGTCATGCGGTATTCCACCTGGTTAGCCAATGTTGTGCCTGTGCCAAAAAAGGATGGCAAGACCAGGGTGTGTGTTGATTATCAGGATCTTAACAAGGCAAGTCCAAAAGACAACTCCCCACTGCCAAACATCCACATATTGATTGATAATTGTGCCAAAAATTAGACTGGTTCTTTTGTGGATTGTTATGCGGGGTACCACCAGATCTTAATGGATGAGAAGGATGCAGAAAAGACGGTATTCATCCCGCCATGGGGAACATACTGTTATCTGGTCATGCCATTTGGTTTGAAAAATGTCGGGGCAACCTATATGGGGGCAATGACAACAATGTTCCACGACATGATACACAAGAAAAGTGAGGTGTACATAGACGATGTGATCATGAAGTCTAGAAAGCAGTTTGACCACGTCAGGGATCTGAGGAAGTTCTTCCAAAGGCTTCGCAGGTACAATCTCAAGCTTAATCTTGCAAAGTGCACTTTTGGGGTACCGTCTAGGAAGTTGTTGGGATTTATAGTCATCCATCGGGGTATTGATCTAGACCCGTCAAAAATCAAGGCTATCCAGGAATTGCCACCTCCGAGGAACAAGACTGAGGTGATGAGTTTGCTAGGGAGATCGAACTATATCAGCAGGTTCATTGCTCAACTCACGACAACTTGTGAGCCAATCTTCAAACTGTTAAAGAAAGATGATGCGGTCAAATGGACGGACGAATGCCAGGAGGCTTTCGATAAGATAAAGGGGTATTTGTCAAACCCCACCCGTGTTGGTCCCCCCAGAACCAGGGAGGCCTTTGATTCTATATTTGATGTTTTTGGATAATTCATTTGGCTGTGTACTGGGGCAGCATGATGTTACTGGAAGAAAGGAGCAGGCTATCTATTACGTCAGCAAGAAGTTCACATCTTACGAGGTAAAGTATACTAATCTTGAGAGAACATGTTGCGCACTAACTTGGATTGAACATAAGCTGAAACATTACTAGTCATCTTATACCACCTATCTCATCTCTCGGTTTTCAGAATCCCATGCCCACATGGAGGCTTGCAAAGTGGAAGATCCTGCTTACAGAGTTTGACATTGTCTATGTGACCCGGGCCGTAATGAAAGCACAGGCCTTAGCGGATCATTTGGCTGAGAATTCGATTGATGAGTATTATGAACCTTTGAAGACTTATTTCCCTAATGAAGAGGTGATGCACATTGATGAGTTGGAACAAGTTGAGAAGCCGGGATGGAAACTTTTCTTTGATGGGGCTGCCAACACGAAAGGCGTGGGGATAGGAGTAGTACTTATTTCTAAAACAGGACAGCACTACCCCGTTACAGCTCGGCTTGTTTCTGTTGTACTAACAACATGGCAGAATATGAGGCATGTATCTTGTGTCTGAGGTTAGCTGTAGATATGGGTGTCTAGGAAGTCTTGGTCATGGGTGACTGTGCACCAAATTCAAGGAGAATGGGAAACACGGGACTTGAAGCTTATACCGTACCGAAAATATTTGCAGGATCTTTGTCAACGTTTTCAATCAGTAGAGTTCAGGCACATTTCAAGGATTCATAATGAGGTTGCCGATGCGATGGCCACTTTGGCGTCAATGTTGCAACATCCGGATAAGACTTTTGTGCACCCTTTGTAGATTTAGGTCCGTGATCAGCATGCTTATTGTAATACGGTTGAAGAAGAATTTGACGGTGAGCCGTGGTTTCATGACATCAAGGAATATATCAGGATGGGGGTGTATTAGGTACAGGCCACAGGTGACCAGAAAAGAACGATTCGATGGTTGGCAAGCGGGTTTTTCTTTAGTGGGGAGTATTGTACAAAAGAACTCCAGATCTCGGGTTGTTAATATGCATTGATGCGAGATAGGCTACAACTATCATGACTGAGGTACATTCTGGAGTTTGTGGACCGCATATGAGTGGGTACGTTCTAGCAAAGAAGATCCTCCGAGAAGGGTACTACCGGCTTACTATGGAGCGGGATTGCATCAGTTACGTATGCAAATATCATCAGTGCCAAGTACATGGAGACTTGATTCATTCTCCACCATCCGAATTACACACGATGTCCGCACTGTGGCCTTTTGTTGCATTGGGCATGGATGTCATTGGGCCAATTGAGCTAGCAGTGTCGAATGTGCATAGGTTTATTTTGGTGGCTATAGATTATTTTACCAAGTGGGTAGAGGCTAAAACGTTCAAGTCCGTAACCAAGAAAGCTGTGGTGGATTTTGTGCATTCAAACATTATCTGTCGATTTGGGATACCAAAGGTGATCATTACAGATAATGGAGCTAATTTCAATAGTCATTTGATGAAAGAGACATGTGAGAAGTTCAAGATTACCCGTCGCAACTCTACCCCATACCGCCCTAAGGTGAATGGTGCGGTCGAAACGGCCAACAAGAATGTAAAGAAAATACTTCAGAAAATGGTAGAGGGTTCTAGAAAGTGGCATGAAAAGCTACCTTTTGCATTGTTGGGGGTACCGCACCACTGTTCGAACTTCAGTAGAGGTGGCTCCTTATTCATTGGTGTATGGCACCAAAGTTGTGATACCCGCAGAAGTGGAGATCCCATCCATTCAAATTATCGTGGAGCCTAAGATTGATGATGATGAATGGGTAAAAACCCGCTTGGAATAGTTGAGTTTGATTGATGAGAAAAGATTGGCATCAGTGTGTCATGGCCAATTGTACCAACAAAGAATGGCAAGAGCGTACAATAAGAAATTGCGTCCGAGGAAGTTTGAAGTGGGACAGTTAGTGCTGAAATGTATTTTTCCTCATTGGGCGGAAGCAAAAGGAAAGTTCGCCCCAAACTGGTAAGGGCCATTTGTTTTAACCAGAGTGTTGTCTAATGGTGCACTATATTTGACAGATGTAGAAGGAAAATGTGTAGAAATGGCTATCAATTCTGATGCGATCAAAAGATACTATATATGATTTCTTTGTTTGATGGTACTTGTTTGTATTTGGCATATTTTAAAGATTGAAATGACGAAGGCGCTTTGTTCTGCTATCTAAATACCTTATCCCTTGTCATCCCTTTGAGCCTTGTTTATTTTATTTCAAAACCTTCTTTCGGAATCAATGGCATAATTCAGAAATGCAAGTGTGGAGGGTAAGTAAGTAAAGAAGAAAAAGGGGGGAAGAAAAGAAAAAAGAAGAAGAAAGAAGAAAAGAAAGAAAGAAAAAGAAGAAAAGTAAGAAAGAAAAAAAAGAAAAGAAAAGAACAATGAAAAGAAAGGAAAAGGAGAAATAAAAAAAAAGAAAAGAAGAGAAAGAAAAATCACAACAACAAAGTAATTCCTATGACGTGAACTACGTTTGACTTGATCTCGAAAGGGTACGTAGGCAGCCTCTCTGAGGTTCAGTCATACCAAAATAAAAATCCAAAAGTCCCCAAGCAAGAAACTGGGGCAGAAGTTGCGGCTGTTGTGAAAGATCTGATTCCGAAAGTTATAATTTTTAACCAATTTTGAATTGTTTTGAGCCTTTTATACCCTTTATTTCCAACCCTGTCCAAAAGCCCATATTACGGTCCAAAGAAAGACCTTCTGATCAGTCTTTGAAAAATGCCAAGTCAAGCAGGTAAAGGTAATTCATGTCTGGGGCAACACTCTGGTCCAAGTAGGAAAAATATAAAATGAGAGAGTCTTATTGGTAAAAACCCTCACGGGAACTGTAAGGCAACGGGAGATGAGAAAAATAAAAAATTAGAGAGTATTATTGGTGAAAACCCTCACGGGCACCGTAAGGCGACGGGAGATGAGAGAAATTAAAATGAGAGAGTCTTATTGGTGAAAACCTTCACAGGCACCGTAAGGTGATGTGAGTTGAGAGAAAATTGAAATGAGAGAGTCTTATTGGTGAAAACCCTCACGGGCACTTTGAGGCGAAAGTAAGTTAAAAGCGAACAAATGAGAAAGGTCTGTTGGTGGAAAACTGTTTCGAGGCACCACAGGATGAACAAGGTCAAGGTTTGGGTAAAGTAATCAAGTTATGGAAATTCCAAGGCAACGAGGTATGGCAACTGGAAATTGATTGGTTGAACAGATTGGGCCGATTAGTCCGAAATGCATGTCATGACCATTGGTACCAGCTGTTCCGGTCAGATAAGTTTCTTTATCTTCTCTTTTAACAGTCATCCGGTTTTGGATTCTTCGTATTCTTAACTCATAAAATCATTGCATTTCATTTTCTTTTGGGGTTTATCTGTCTAAAGATGTTTCAATGTTAGTTTTGTTCAAAGCAAGTGGAAGAGGGTTTCAAAGCTCACTACTAGTTCCCAAAATTGCAAAGCACAGCGTGGTCAGAACACATTAAAAACAACATGGTGTAAGGTGCAATACATGGGATCACCGGAAGTTTCTTCGGTGGAATGATTTGGTAATGTCGTGGGGAATGCAAAGGTTCAGAAAAGGGGTCGGGGGTATGAAACAACAGCATGGGTATAGAACACTTGGGTTGTCAAAAGACATGGGGTTTGAAAGTCAGTCAGAGAGTCAAGTAGATCAGGGCCCGTTTAGGGGAGCAGGTCAAAGAAAAACATGGCCGCGGGGACATCCTCAACAAAGAATGCCATCAACTAACCACCGTTTTAAACTGACAATTTTTTTTTTTGATTGAAACAGGAGAAGAAAATTTCGGTTGTTTCGGAGGAACTCTCCGCAAGGGGAAAACAAGCGTTAATCAGGTTTGACCGTAAAGTGGGGATTGATCAAAATACAAGATAATCATGAATAGTATAGGGGAATATAAGTTGGTGTCAAAGTTTGCATGTTTAGGATAAGATTCAATTAGGAATTGTCAGGATCTACATGGATAATAGGATTTAGCTTTCAAATTCTTAGTAACAGTTGGTAGTTAACACTCACCCATGCACCCAGCTTCCAAACTGGGGCAGAAAATTTTCTTTGTATTGTCTGTTTTGTTGAAATCAGAAGCCCGCCTGGAGAACAGAGGCATACAATTCAAGTTTGAGACATCGGGAACCCGTATGTATAACAGAGGCATTTATTTTTCAAGTTTTGAAGTCGGGAGCCCGCCCGTAGAACAGAGGCATATATTTTCAAGTTTTGAAGTCGGGAGCCCACCCGTAGAACAGAGGCACATATTTTCAAGTTTGAAGTCGGGAGCCTGCCCGTAGAATAGAGGCATATATTTTAAAGTTTTGAAGTCGGGAGACCGCCCCTAGAACAGAGGCACATATTTTCAAGTTTGAAGTCGGGAGCCCGCCCGTAGAACAAAGGCACATATTTTCAAGTGTTGAAGTCGGGAGCCCGCCCGTATAACAGAGGCATATATTTTCATGTTTTGAAGTCGGGAGCCCGCCCCTATAATAGAGGCATATATTTTCAAGTTTTGAAGTTGGGAGCCCACCCGTAGAACAGAGGCACATATTTTCAAGTTTGAAGTCGGGAGCCCGCCCGTAGAATAGAGGCATATAGTTTCAAGTTTTGAAGTCAGGAGCCCGCCTGTAGAACAGAGGCACATAAATTCAAGTTTGAAGTCGGGAGCCCGCCCGTAGAACAGAGGCATATATTTTCAAGTGTTGAAGTCGGGAGCCCGCCCGTATAGCAGAGTCATATATTTTTAAGTTTTGAAGTAGGGAGCCCGCCCGTATAACAGAGGCATATATTTTCAAGTTTTGAAGTCGGGAGCCCACCCGTAGAACAGAGGCATATATTTTCAAGTTTTAAAATCGGAAGCCCGCCCGTAGAACAGAGGCATGTATTTTCCAGTTTTGAAGTCGAGAGCCCGCCCGTAGAACAGAGGCATATATTTTCAAAGTTTTGGAAGTCGAGAGCCCGCCCGTTGAACAGAGGCACATATTTTCAAGTTTTGAAGTCGGGAGCCCGCCTGTAGAACAGAGGCATACATTTCCAAGTTTTGAAGTCGGGAGCCTGCCCGTATAATAGAGGAATACATTCAAGTTCACCAGTTTGAAGGAAAGGAAAAACATATCAGTTTACAATTCAAAGCGGCAAGAATGGATTTCACCGAGAGGATGCAAGACAACAAGAAATACAAGAGCAAGTTTGAAGATTTAGATAGGATTTTGTAATTTGTAGATCATAGCTTAGGATAGATTCTTTATTTTGACATGGTGTAATAAGGAGGTCAGCAAGCAGTAGCAGCAACCATAGCAGTGAAATCACAACTTTATGGTCGTCCCAGCTACCAGACATTCCAGAACTACACTGACCTGATTCCTTTATAGCCAAGGATATGTAGGCAACCTTTGAAGCAGGGTTCGGTCAGACGGTTTTCAAAAATGCTTCACACGGAATATTCAAATGGGAAAAAATTGCTCGTTTCCGCTCACTTGTCTTTGCACGAAAATTCTTCGTGTTTCCGAGCAAAGAGGGGCAACTGTGAGCACGTGATTTTTGCCCTATATGAATTACTCCCATAAATTCAAAACAAAATAACTTATTTTCATTATTTGCAGGTTTATGGATTTTTGTGGCATTTGTTGTTAATTTTTTGCATTTGTTTGTGCACGAAAATACAAAAAATACTTGGCATTTGCATGTAGGGTTAATTTCATATTTTAGGATTAATTAGTGATTAATATTACAAACAAATAAAGAAATAACAAAAATGTTTCTTTTTTGAACTTATTTTTAATTGTCTTAGTTTTTTTAGGAATTAGTTTGTTTGGAGTTCAAGTAGCATAATTGTCACGACCCGAATTTTCCACCATCGGGAGTCGTGATGGCGCCTACTGTCGGAGCTAGGCAAGCCAAACATTTAGAAACACATCACCGATTTCGTTTAAACAATATAGTAACATAAACATTAAAATAAAGCGGAAGACTTTAAAAATGTTTAAAGAACTGAAAACTGAAATACGAAACTCCAAATTTCAGTTCTACCCAGTATCTGGTGTCACTACTCACAGACTACTATAGAATACTGAAACAAGGGTTTGAAAGAAATACATATAACCGTTTGTCCCGAACACATGGGACAACAGAATAAAGTAAGGATAGAGAAGACGCCGGGCGTGCGAACGCCTGCAAGCTACCTCGGTGTCTCGCGGATTTGAATGCTAACACCCGCTCCACTGCTGCTACTGCGGTCCGAATCCTATATCTACGCAAAAAAGCGCAGAGTGTAGAATCAGCACAACCGACCCCATGTGCTGGTAAGTGCCTAGCCTAACCCCGGCGAAGTAGTGACGAGGCTAGACAGGACTTATCACAATTAACCTGTACAGATATACGTGCAATAACAGGAAATACACGAATTTAAACAACTAAGAGGGAGGGGAGCATGCTGTAGGGTACGACAGTTTAGATATAGAAATCATCGGGTAAGAAATGAAACCGTACAGTAACAAATGATAAGGAAAACATAGGAAAACCCTACATACAAGAAAACAATATACTTGATCCATACTTCGTTACGGTGAGCAACCCGACCCTCCGATTTCATATTGGTTAGTGTTGCGACGTGCAACCCGACCCTTCCGAATTTATATTTGTTAATGCTGTGGCGTGCAACCCGACCCTTCCAATATTTATATTTGTTAGTGCTGCGGCGTGCAACCCGCCCCTTCCGATATAATTCCTCACTCAACAGCATCAACAAATGAGGCAAAGAAGTAATGAATAGTGGAAGAAATCCACGCAAGGGAATTAAACCCTCCCATTAGATCCCGTCAATGGAGCAATATCAACAACTAAATTCAATAAAACATCATGGCAAGGAAATACCCAATAACTACACGTCCCGGCAAGGGAGGATACAATAAATACTTTAATCCCGGTAAGGGAATAATCACAACACTTCCTCTCTTAATTACTTATTT
>MU783297.1:47727-58604 GCA_026770625.1 Nicotiana glauca
GTCGCGTTCGCTAGGGAGGCAGGCCTGAGACTCTACGCGTTCGCGAGGGTTCTATGAGAATGCATAGAAGGAGACTGGGGGGGGGGGTTGACTTGGTCTACGCGTTCGCGAAGGATATGTATGCGAACGCGTTGAAGAGGGGCTCAAGTCTACAAGAACGCGATGAGCAGTCCGCGAACGCGATGAAGGAAATTCCTGGGGTCTGAATTTAGCTTACGCGTTTGCAAGGGCCAAGACGCGAACGCGAAGGGGAAAAACACAGAACAACGCGAACGCGAACAAGCTAATGCGAACGCGATGAAGAAAATCCCTGAGTGAAAATTGCAGAAAATCTGCTACCCTTTTAAGTGTAAAACTACCCCGCACCACCTCCAAATCACTCCCGAGCCCCCGGGCTCCCAACCAAATACACACACTTACTCAATATCATCCTATGAACTTGCTTGAGCGATCAAATCGCCAAAATAACATCAAAATCAAAGAACCAAACCCCAAAACTCAAAATTTTTATTTCAAAGTTCATAACTTCCAACTTTAGCTATTTAGGTCCGAAACACGTCAAACGACGTCCAATTTCGACCAAATTTCACAGAAAGCGCTTAACGCATATTTAAGACCTGTACCGGGCGTCGGAACCAAAATACGAGCCCGATACCTATATTTTCTAGCTCATTTTCATTTCTATTTTTCCTTGATAATTTCAGAAAACAATTTAACAGAAATTTTTTTTACCGGGGTTCTGGACCTCGGATTTCGACTCCGGGCACATGCCCGAGTCCCATATTTTTCTACGGACCTCCCGGGACCATCACATCACGGGTCCGGGTCCGTTTATCCAAAATGTTGACCAAAGTCATCTATATCAATATTAATATCATAATTCTTCAAATTTTTCACAGAATTCTCATATTTTCACATAAAAACTTTTCGGCTTCGCGCCCGGACTGCGCACGCAATCGAGGTAACCACCAGCGAGGTTTCCAAGGCCTCGAAAGCATGGAGGAAAGGAGAAATACGGTGATGACCCTTTGGGTCATCACAATAATTTTAGAGTCACTGGGTCTTTTATTTTTGTGTTGCATTTGATAAAAATCAGAAGAAAAAAAAGAGAAAAAGAAAAACAAATAAAAAGCAACCAGGCCATCTAATTTTTGGGCCACAAACTCGAGCCCAATCCCTAAAACCCAATTCAAATCAACCCATAACCCAACCCCCGCCTGTCCAGCCCAAAACCCTAACCAAGTCCGGTCCAGAGACGCCCAAAACGGCATCGTTTCATAGTGAACCAATCTTGGTCGTTCATCTCTCATCATCCAACGACTCTCATGAGTTCAAAACAATCAATAAAAGTGTCTCAAAATTTAATTAACCCTAGAGACAATACTCCCCTTCCTCGTACTCATCGTTCCCCGCCGGCTCCACCTTACGTCGTCGCCGGAAATTGCCTCACGGCGGCCGGCGTCCAATGATGCTCAAATTCACATCGTCCCCTCTCCTTTCTCCCCTATTCCCAAATCCACCCTCAATTTACCTCAAATCCCAACTAAATGCCCCAAATCTACAAAACCCTAAATGATATCTCCGCCGCACACGGCAACGCCGCCCCCAATCGATCCCAAATTTACACCACAAGACCTCCTTCATCTCCTCATACCAAATCCCTAGTTATCTTCCTTCAAATCCCCCTCCAACTGCTCGAATTTGGAGTCAGAGAATTGGGCCTCAATTTCACAAAATCAAATTCAACAGGCCTGTGAGGATTTTAGACCGTAATGGACCTTAGTCCTGTGTTTTCACTTGAAAACACAAGGTTAAGGTCTAATCCGGTCAAAAAATCAAAGGATTTTATTCATCGTCTGTCCATGCCGCTTTAGGTATTTCTTGTTATATTCTCTTTATTTTTCTTTCATCCTTTTTCTTTTGTTGTCGTTTGCTTCATCTTTATTTTTCTGTATTTATTTTGTTTCCCCAGTAGGTAATTTGGGAATTGATTTTGTCCTGTTTCCTGTTTGTTTTAGGATTTTATTTCCTGTTGATTTAGTCTAGTTTGATTAATTAGTATTCCTGCCTGCATCTTTGATTTTGTTTGCCCGTATTCTTAGATTTTCAGTTTCTCATTTCTTGTTCTCTTTTGTTAACTCCATTTAATTTCGTTTGTTCTTAATTTCTTTTTTTTTTTTGGGCTTGACTGATAATAGAGTTAACTCTGACTGTTCACATTTGATTCTATAGTTAGTTTTGATTTTGATTCTTAAGATAAGTTAGTTGGATTATAGTTCTATCCTTGGGTTTTTGTGTCAATTAAAAGTTGTTTGGTTATAGCTGAGTAGGGTAGCTCTTTGCTTAACCATAGTCAATCTTTGACCAATTATCAGGATAATGGGTTGGGGTTACCTGAGATAAGATTAGTAATTTCAGGGGTATTCAGGGGTATTTTGGGCACTTAAAATGGGTTAGATTGTTAGGATCAGTAATTTCAGAATAAAAGTGAGGGTAGTGTAGGTATTCCATAAATAGAAAACAAAGCTAGAATACCCTAGATTCTTCTAGAAGAGGGTCTTAGTGTAAGTTTCAGCATTCTTAATGCAGTAACTTGAGCAACAAGTCAGAACATTAGGGATTATTGAATAAAATCTGAAATAAAAAGGGGAAAAAATGAGTGAATAAGTTCCAGAACCTTCCTGCCCCTTTTCTACCTATAAAAGGCATGCCTAGTGCCTTCATGAACAAGTTTCAGCCTCTGAAAAATTCCCTCCAAAAGTGTTCTACAAGTTTTAAGCAATATGAAAATTGGAATTTGAAATTCAAATACCAAATCTAAAACTTCAAAGTTAGCAAGCTCACTTTAGATCTAAAATCCTCTGAAAAACAAAAAAAAACAACAGCACAAAAGCTCCCCAAAAATATTATTCTATTGAAATTCTTAGGTCAATTTAGAATTCTAGTTGTTGATTTGCATCTTCTAGCTTAATTTCTGGTTGTTGAAGTTTCAAAGATGTTCTGGGTGTATTTTCTAGTCCATTTGGTGTTATTCAAGCTATTTTGGTTGGTTTTCTGCTTGATTTGGTGTTAAAATATCTACTGGGTTTACTTGAGATCATTTCTGGATTGAAACTAGCCGTTGCATGTTGCTTACTGCTGCTGATCCTTCGTTTTCTTATTTTTCGACACATTTCCAGGTACACTTTCGTGTCTCTAATGATTTGAATGTTTTGACTCAATGTGTATGAACCACCTATGGATCCAAATGATGAAGGAATGCCTAATTTTCACATGAGTTTGTCCTTATATATGTTATTAACTTTAATGCTTAGTTGTGATATTCATTTGAACGAACATTTATTTGTAATTAGTTGGACTGCTGGACTTTTGTAATTGCATAACTGTTCTGCCAGTAGTATTAGTTAGTGTGACTTGTGAATAATTGAAATGTTAGACTTTTTAGAACTAGAGAAATGTGTTTCAAGTAACAGTTAATATGTTTAGTTCAGTGTTAAGTTTAAACTGCATATTTTGGTCGTATCCATATGGATAATCATCATTTGCAATTAATCAGATTGCTGGGCTGTTATAATTGTAGGACTATTATGCCAGTAGCGTTAATCTAGTGTGTATTCATTCAGTAATGTTTAGTGTGAGCGTAAGTTAATTCTGATATTTGTTTAGATTTCATCTCACGTCAGGTTAATTGTTACTCTTTGGAAAAAAACAGTGTGGAATTCGAAATTGACTTTGAGGCTAGTACATATTTGTATCCATGTTAACCTCAGGACTAATAGGCTTTAAGGATTGATTAATAGTACACATTTCAACTTGTTAAAACCGGAATAACCATTATTTCCTATCATCGTCGGTGTTAATTCATAGCCTAATAAAGCATTTAGAATCTGGCCTATACGTGAGGTCTAGTTCTCTGTTTCATGCACTGCAAGTTAATTCCTGATGATAGCTGGTAGTTTAAAAATACTAATGCATTGTCAAAAATCTTGGTTTATAAATGTCAGGACTGTCCAGGCTGTGAGTACGTAACTCAACAGACCCAGTATCGGATATCTAGACAATCACAGGCCCAGATTGTCCAATTCTTCTGTAAATGAAATTCGGGCCTGTCCATTGGGCCTGCTTTATATCATTGACTGAATTTCGGTTCTTCTGCCTCTAATAGTTAGGTTTTGATGACTAAAAATTGAATCATAGGTTTGGGCCTTTGAGTAATTAATTAGGCCCTTTTAGAGATAATACATGATAGAAAAATCGTAGTCCTTTAGGTTGGATTTTAAATAAATGAGGTGCGCCGCACCAAATAAAATCAGAAATCACGTGGCCCTCTTTAAATGTTCACATTAAATATTTAGATCTCGGGACGTGCCATTTGGCGAATTCCATGGCTACCCTCAAAGTTAATAATACGCTAGTTGCTTTAGGCCCCGCATTTAATAATGCTATCTTCCTAAACTCGGGTGCATATTTATGTGACACAAATCCAAATTCCAACGAAGTTGAAATGTGTCAAAAACCACGGGTGCATTTATGTGACATGGTTCGGGACGTGTTTTCACGACGTTGCAATTCTCTTTAAAAATATAATAAAAAAGGTTCAAAGTTAAAAAGCACATAGGTTAAAACATGTATTAAAATAAGATAATTAAGCCGAATATGACAGTTGAGCGACCGTGCTAGAACCACAAAACCCGGGAATGCCTAACACCTTCTCCCGGGTTAATAGAATTCCTTACTCGGATTTCTAGTTCGCGGACTGTTAAACAGATTCAATGATTTCCTCGATTCGGGATTCAACCGGTGACTTGGGACACCATTAATCTCCTAAGTGGCGACTCTGAATATCTTAATAAACGAGTCCCGTTTCGATTGTCCTTTAATTGGAAAAACTTCTTTACACCCTTGCGGGGGTGGGTAAAAAGGAGGTATGACAGAATGCACTTTGATAAATAAATCTATAAGCTCATTAAAAGAATTTATAGAATTTTTGGGTAAAAGAGAATACCATGTTAATGCTCCCTTAGTGTGTGTTTCACCGAATTTTTTGACCAATAGTGATTCAATTTCTTGTTTGGTCAAGTCATTACCTTTTACGCCAGTTGTGAGTACGGTCACGTGGTCTCGTGGATTAGTTGTTCTATCGTATTTTGGAATATCGGGCATTTTGAATTTATTTGGAATTGGGAGTGGAGTAGCACTTGACTTCCAAGGTTGTTGTGAATATTTATCCATATCTATTCCTTTAATAATAGGTGGTACTCCAGATATTTGCTCTAGGCGGTCACTTTGCTCATTGAGCTGTTTCTGCAAGGTTAATACTAAATTTTGTAAATCAGTATTGACTAGGTTACCTAGTTCTCCATCTCGTGACTCGCCGGGAGTTCCACCACTGCCTGAGTTACTAAGTCCAGAACGAGGGTTCTCCAAGGTGTTGTTATTTGGGGTTGGTGTTGAAAGTGCAATCGGTAACTGGTTAACGAAATACTCAAGAGCTTTGCTGACCTGTTGAGCGATTAACTTTTGCAAAGCTTCGTTGATAGCCTTATCGTTTTCAAATTGATCATTTGCGTTTGATTGAGATCCATCAAGAGTTCCTTCCCGAGATCGTCGAGTAGAGCTTTGTGGGAAAGGGATTGGGGTACGATCATCTTGCGGATTCTCCTGGAGTTGATTGTTTCTTTGGTTGTTGTCATTAAAATTTGACATGATTGGTGTGACAAAAAGGCTAAATTAAGAAATAGTAGATTATCATATTCCCGGTAAATGAACCAATTTGTTTAACCAAAAATCAGGATTTCGATCAAAGCTTATTTTAAGAACAACTGGGGTTATTGAAGTCTATATATGAACTTAAATTTTTCCCAATACAAACCATCCGTTATTTGTAGTCTAATGATGCGACTAATTCAAATTCGCCTTATGTAAGCCCACTAGTGAATAAACCTGTGTTTCCGCCGAAAACTTCTTCATTCCAGGGGCAGCCTAGTGCTTTAGTTACATAATTATAAGATAATTTTATTGATGGTCATTGAACTTTTTCGTTTGTTACTCAAAAGTCACTTTTTTTTGTTACATAAAAATTATTTAACTTTGTGTTTATTACTCAAAAGTCACTTTTCTTATTTTTATTACAGAAAAACTATTTTACTTTGCTCTAGTTATCACACTCACATTTTTAATTTATAATATTTTTACTTGAAAAGTCTATTATGCCCTTGATATTATATAAATCTTCATATTTATGTAGTAACTTCTATATTATATACTATATAATATATTTTTACCTAGGTATTTTATTTATGACTAAAATAACTTAATATTATTTTATTTATAATTTTTATAATATATTCATACATTTAATCTTTCCTTAACGTTATTTTTCAAGAAATATTGGTAGCATTATTAAATTGCCAATAAATTTACTATGAATAAATCTCAAGTCAAAGTTATTAACCACTTCTAATGAAATATTCGTTAATCCAATAAATAAAATACCAACATTTGGTAAACTCACACATCAGATTAACAATTTCAAATAAATAATATCAACATATAAAGCTTACAAATTAATATTAAACTCAAATATCTTTAAAAAAAAATTAAAAGTTTTACTGACTATAATAAACTATCATTTGTTAAACAAATTTGTTTTTCTTATTTCAAATAATTTTTTTTTGTGGTTTTCATATTTGAAAATATGTTAATTCTCGAATATGATTATACAAATTCAGTATCATGGGAAAATTAAACGTACTAATATATTATAAAAATAATTAATAAAATAATATAAAATTATTTTAATCATAAGTAAGATTCCTTGGTAAAAATATATTATATAATATATAATATAGAATGTATTACATAAATTGGAGGATTTATAATGTCAAGGGTATTATAGACTTTTCAGGTGAAAGTTTTATAAAATCTTTTCAAAAGTGATTATTGTGATAACTAGAGCATAGTAAAATAATTTTTGTATAAAAAATAATTAAAAGATTTTACTTTGACATGATAATCACTTTAACAAGACAATCACTTTGACAAAGTTTTATAAAACACAGGAAAAAATTAAAAATAAAATCAGTTAAGAAACAATTAGATATACGAATATATTATAAAAATAATAAATAAAATAGTATTAAGTTATTTTAGTTATAAATAAAATACCTTGATAAAAATATATTATATAGTATATAATATAGAAGGTATTACATAAATATGAAGATTTATTTAATATCAAGGGCATAATTGACTTTTCAAGTAAAAATATTATGAAATGTTGCAAATGTGACTTTTGTGATAACTTGAGCAAAGTAAAATAATTTTTGTGTAACAAAAGAAAGAAAAGTGATTTTTGAGTAATAAACACAAAGTTAAATGATTTTTATATAACAAAAAAAGAAAAGTGACTTTTGGGTAACAAACACAAAAGTTGAAGACCGTCAATAAAATTTACTCCGAAATTATCCGAACTAAGTAGCTTTAGATCAAAACTTGTAATATGTTTTAATTTTTTACTAAATTAATATAAAATAAATTTTGAACTTGTTAAATCAAATGCATTAATAGAATATTAAACTTGAACTATTAAGTTTACATCCCGAATCCGCTTTTGCTTCATTCTGACGTTCAGTTGAAACATATGATTAAGGGCATACAAAACCTAACTATCTCACCACCGACCCCAGGAAGGTTATTGTCTTTAAATTAATGCTTCCTCTAAGACAAGGTACTAGTATCACAATTCACCGCAATGAATTATCCCAATGAACCATTCAATCATAATTCTCTTTCTATCTACAGTATCTTAAAGCAATATGAATTGATCCTTATTTGATACATTGCAAGATAATACCATATGATATGCCAAAGTAATCATCATTTGGGTTATCCATAATAGCCTTAAACTACAGTATTTCTATCATCTATTCGGGAAGTTAACTAAAGAATTTCAGGAAAAGTTTTCAATGTAATTATATCGAAACTTGTAAATTTACCCGCGCTTCGCACGATCATAAAGAAAAAACTAAAATTAATTAAATAATTTATGTCATAATATTTGTAAAAAAAGTACTAATATTTACTAAATAAATCGTATTATTAATCAAGAGAGAAAGAAACTTCCCTTTTTCCCTTAACATAAATTTATCATAATCAAATACGTAGTCCAAAAGAGAGAATAGCCATAGAAATGCTAAACTCCCTACCATAATAAATTCCCAGGTCATGTAATTCACAGGCAGCGAGAGAGGTGTTGGGAATTTCGAAAGATTACTCTGACAATCACTGAGGCGACATGTGATGGAATGATGTGGTCCAAAGTAATGTTGAAGCCAAGAAAGCGGCATACATTAAGTTAGTACAAAGCACCGACGAGGATCATAGGAGAGGGAATAGAGAAGATATAAGGAGGCAAGGAAGGATGCAAAATTAGTGGTCACAAAGGCTAAGACTGTTGTATTTGGTCGGTTGTTTGAGGAACTTGGGGGCACATGTGGAGACAAGAAGTTATGTCGGTTGGCCAAAGTGAGAGAGAAAAAGGCTCGCGACCTGGATCAAGTGAGGTGTATCAAATACGAGGACGGTTGAGTATTGGTGGAAGAGGCCCAGATTAGGTAAAGATGGAAGTCGTTCTTTCATAAACTTCTGAATGAAGAAGGGGTGGAAACATTGTGTTAGGTCAATTGTGGCACTTCGAGAGCCACCACGACTTTAGGTATTGTAGGAGCATTAAGGTTGAGTAGGTTGTAGGTGCGATGGTTAAGATGAGTCGGGGCAAAGCGACCTGACCACACAAGATTCCAGTAGAGTTTTGGAGATAAGCGGGTAGAGCAGGCTTGGAGTGATTGACTAGGTTCTTTAATGTTATCTTCAGGACGAAGAGGATTCCTGATGAGTGGCGGTGGAGTACAATGGTTCCGGTGTACAAGAACAAAGATGATATCAAGAATTGTAACAACTATAGGGGTATAAAGTAACTAAGTCATACCATGAAAATTTGGGAGAGGGTGGTGGAAGAGAGGATAAGGAGGGCGGTATTTATATCGGAAAACCAATTTGGCTTCATGCCAGTTCGTTCTACTATGAAAACTATCCACCTTATCAGGTGGTTGGTGGAACAATACAGGGATATGAAGAGGGATTTGCATATGGTGTTTATTGACCTAGAGAAGGCGTGTGACAAGGTCCCCAGGGACGTCCTATGGAGATGTTTGGAGGTGAAAGGTATGTTGGTGGCTTATATTAGTGCGATAAAGGATATGTATAATGGATCTATGACTCGGGTTAGGACTGTGGGAGGTGACTTAGAGCCTTTTCCGGTGGTTATGGGATTACACCAAGGATCTTCACTCAGCCCGTTCTTATTTGCCATGGCGATGGATGCACTGGCACACCATATCCAAGGAGAGGTGCCATGGTGTATGATTTTCGCTGATGATATAGTTCTGATTGATTAGACGCGATGTGGTGTTAATGGGAGACTGGAGGTATGGAGTCAGACCCCGGAGTCTAAAGGTTTCAAGTTGAGTAGGACTAAGACGGAATATGTGAAATGTAAGTTCAGCGACGTGACCGGGGAAGCGGATGTGGAAGTCAAGCTTGACTCACAGGTCATCCTCAAGAGAGAAAGTTTTAAGTACTTAGGGTCAATTATTCATGGAGATGGGGCAATCGACGGGGATGTTACGCAACATACTGGGATAGGGTGGATGAAATAGAAGTTAGCATCTGGAGTCCTGTGTGACAAGAATGTGCCACTGAAACTCAAAGGTAAGTTCTATAGAGCAGTGGTTAGACTGACCATGTTGTATGGGGCTGAGTGCTGGCCAGTCAAGAATTTACATATCCAGAAGATGAAAGTAGTAGAAATGAGAATGTAGAGATGGATGTGTGGGCACACTAGGTTGGGTAAAATTAGGAATGAAGATATTCGGGAGAGAGTGGACGACAGATGCGGGAAGCGCGACTAAGATAGTTCGGACACGTGTAGAGGAGAAGCCTAGATGCCCCGGTTAGGAGGTGTGAGCGATTGACTTTGGCAGGTACGAGTAGAGGTAGATAGCGACCTATGAAATATTGGGTCGAGGTGATCAGACAGGACATGACACGACTCTAGATTTATGAGGACATGATTCTTGATAGGAAGGTGTGGAGGTCGAGCAATAGGGTCGTAGGTTAAGGATAGTGGAGCAGTTTTCCTCTTTCTCCCGATTTTCCTTTTTGTACCGACGGGTATGATAGGGTTTAGTCTAGCCATGTTAGCAATGTATGTTTACACCTTTGCATAATGTTTATGTTATGGAATTTCTATCTCTCACGTTGCTGATAATATTATTTGGATTTTGTTGTCACACATCTATTGTCTCTGAGCCGATGGTCTCCCAAAAATAGCCTCTCTATCCCCTCCTGGGTAGGGATAAGATATGCATATACTCTACCTTCCCCAGACTCCAGTGGTGGGATTTTTCTAGGTTGTTGTTGTTGTTGTATGTAATTCAAAATCACCAAGTATTAATGTTAGTTGCAAAAGAGAAAGCTATTAACCAAGTATTCATGTTAGTCGGTAACATTTTTAAATACAAAATTGTACTCACACTTATGCAATAGAGAAGGTCTCAGCAATTTGGTTTCTCCGTTGTATACGGCAAAAATCAGAGAGCCCGATTTTAAGATCATTAAGGC
This sequence comes from Nicotiana glauca, assembly GCA_026770625.1. NCBI lineage: Eukaryota > Viridiplantae > Streptophyta > Magnoliopsida > Solanales > Solanaceae > Nicotiana > Nicotiana glauca. Next base: position 58,411 of record MU783297.1, read on the forward strand.
ACCTCGTGACCACCCCAGAAGGTTCGAAGTTCAGATCAGGGTTCGACCCCGAGGATTCTCAATGATGGATCTCGAGGTAGTGTGTAACACCCCAAAATTTTTATAATATTTGCATTCTTGAATGAACATTTTTTTTATAACGAAGAAATATTTCAACTTGCACTTTTTAAATGTGAAATGGTCAATATATGAAA
>MU783297.1:65767-86299 GCA_026770625.1 Nicotiana glauca
GTTATATCATATTAGGTTAATATTTTGACATTGTATTTTTATTAAAAAAAAACAATTATGATGTATTATCAGGAATAAAAAAATATATTGCACTTTGAATTTTTTTGTTTGCATGGGCCTATTTCCGCTACTAAATTATTCTGAATATTTTTAATTAATATCTCTTTTAATATTTTGTAAGTAAGGAATTTGATTTGTTTCTTAAGTAGTAGCCTACCAAGGGGGTTGCTACATAGTGCAAACCAGTGGATACGATGCACTAGTAGGAAATTCCCAAAGCACATGATTAAAGCTGACCTATCCTGCTAGAATTATTCAAGCCCGTAGTGGCATTAAATGGCTATGCCAATCTCATGTCCTTTTAATAAATGCATTTGTACTATAATAGGATTCCCCTCTTCTATAAAGGGGACCCTTGTCATTTTGTAAAGAGAGGTCACACAATATACAACACACCACATTCAATACAAGAACATTCTCTGCTCTCTAATTCAAACATATCTGTATATGATTCTATTGCTTACATTTATTGTCTTACTTATATTTATTACATTTCATTACTTGTTCTTTATTTATTGCTCATTATTGATCATAAAGAGACACCATCAAATTTATCATAACTGTTAATGCTCCATCGACTACCCTCAGCTAGGCAGTCGACTTGACCTCGAGGCCCAGCATACGCAAGTCGGGGCCCCGATTTCTAGCCATTCGGTTTGATTATTACATTGTCTACAAGCTATTATCTTACTTTCTAATCCTTCACTTAGCATCTATTGTCTAATAACTAGCATAAAAATATATCACATATTTCTAGAACCACAAAATCAAATCTAATTGTTATTAGCATTTTCAAGGTAAACAATTTGGCGCTCACTGTGGGGCTAAAAATAATAGTGATCGTTTTCTTCTTAGTTTACTACATAACGCAAGTTATCTTTCATACTTTTTCTTTTCCAAGATATTTGATTTCAAGTCAAAATATCTAACTCAGTAAACGCACATGAAAACAACAATTTTGAGGACCATGGAGAAAATGGTATAGTTGTTCCAGGTGTTGGTGTACCACCACAAAACCCTGAGGATGCACTAGAACCAATTCCCATGGACGTGTTCTCGCGCAACGCTCCACACGTCTAAATAAGATCCCACACCAACAGGAGCATACACCAAGGAGATCAACAAGAACCTAAAAAACCTGAACTCAGGAAGAACAAGGGGTTAGCCTTCATGTCATCTTCGATATGTTACAAGCACAATAGCTGGCGATTTCTTAGCTGCAAAGCCATCCACTAGAAAACTCCCAGCACAGTAGCACCGAAAATGGCTCCCAGAGCCGAGTAGGTACCAAAAAGATCAAGCAACAACGGGTTGACAGCTGATCCCGCCATCATAAAGATGCTCGAGGACCTCACAAAGAGGATCGAGTCGGGCGAGAAGAAGATAGAAGTCAACGACAAGAAGATAGAGACCTACAATTCTAGGGTAAATAAAATTTCGGGCGCACCCCCGATCCTGAAGGGTGTAGATTCGAAGAAGTTCATAAAAATTTGTTGCCACGGGAAGTGGCCCCAAAACCCATTCCAAAGAAGTTAAGAATGCCCGACCTTACGAAGTGCAATAGAATCTTGGACCCCAACGAACACGTCACTGATTACATTTGTGCAGTGAAGGGCAACGACCTAAAGGATGACGAGATCGAATCCGTCCTACTAAAAAAGTTCGGAGAGACGCTTTCAAAAGGGGAGATGATGTGGTATCACAACGTAGCCCCAAACTCGAAAGACTCATTTTCCATGCTGGCAGATTACTTCATAAAGGCACATGCTGGTGCCATCAAGGTAGCTACAAGGAAATCCGACGTCTTCAAAATCAAGCATAGGGAGAACGAGATGCTGCGAGAGTTCGTATCTCGCTTTCAAATGGAACAAATGGAACTTCCACCAGTCTCCGACGACTGGGCAGTGCAGGCCTTCACTCAAGGTTTTAACGAGCGAAGCTTGGTAGCTTCGAAACAGCTAAAGCAGAACTAAGTCGAATGTCCCACCGTGACTTGGTCGGACGAGTAATACCAATACCAATAAAAGATCAGGGTCAAAGACGACCAAATAGGAGTCTTCTCAGGCTCGGTATATTTTAGCGGCTTCCGGCAAAGGAGCCAAAGCCAAACAAAGAAAGATACCAACCATACACCGAAGATAGAAGAAATGGCCCAAGGCGTAACATACCCCACAATGGCCGAAGGATGGATCGAGGCCAGAATTCTCGGGGACTTGTAGGCAGAGCTGGATTTGATAGGCACACAGGGCCGACAAAGGCACCCCGCTTGTCAGAATACAACTTCTACGTCAACATTTCTGACATTGTATTCGCCATTGGTAAAATCAGAGACACCAGGTGGCCAAGGCTTGTACAACCAGATACTTCAGAAAGGAACAATAACTTAGTGTGTTAATTTCACAACACACACGATAACAGAACCGAGGATTGTCGACAACTCCGGGAAGAAGTAGCCCGACTACTCAACAAAGGTCACCTCCGAGAATTCCTCAGCGACAGAGCCAAAAATTAGTTCCGGGAAAGAGAGGTAACCAAGAAGAGTGAAACAGACGAGCCACAACATGTCATCCACATTATCTTCGGAGGTATTAATGCTCCATAGGAACCCATAGTCAGGAGAACAAAAATACCCATCACCAGGGAAAAGCGAACTCGAGGTTACATACCCGAGGGCGCCCTCACATTCAGTAACTAAGACATCGAGGCTCTATCTCAGCCCCATAACAACACATTGGTAATTTTCTTTCCTGTAAATACATTTAAAATTAAGCGTGTGCTTGTGGATCCAGGTAGCTCGGCCAACATCATCAGGTTAAGGGTGGTGGAGTAGCTCGGACTGCTCAACTAAATCGTTCCCTCCTCTCGAGTCCTCAACGGATTCAACATGGCAATTGGAATAGCGAACGGAGAAATCACCCTCCCGATTAACGTGGCTGGCATAACCCAAAATGTTAAGTTTCATGTCATCGAAGGGGACATGAGATACAATGCCTTGCTCGGAAGTCCGTGGAAACACAGCATGAGAGCAGTACAATCCACCCTCCATCAAATGATGAAATTTCCGACAATGGATGGGATAAAAACCATCTATGGGGAACATCGTGCACCAAAAATGATATTTGCGGTGCACGATGTGGCACCAGTGCCAATACCTCCACCATCGAAGGAGCCAAGGGATAAGCAAATAGTAAAATAGCAATAAGAAGCTATATTCTCGGCTACACCCGACTAAACAAGCAAAGGATCGTGTCGTTTCCTAAAAGCAAACGCGCGCCATCGACACTAAGGTATATTCATCTCCCTTTTTAGTTATATTTCACACTAACCTGTGTGTGGGTATCAATCGAAATAGCCGAAGCGCTTTCCAACTTGAAGGCCTTCGATTCCAAAAGTGTACGTTGCACTCTTTTCCTTAGACCGGCCTTTTATCCCAAGATGGGTTTTACCAGCAAGGTTTTTAATGAGGCAACATCCATATGCTACCTAAGGAAGACTCAACAAGTATTCGAGGCTTCTCTACAATCAATCTTGAATACTGGGAGGCATCCCCCCGGAAGGTCACCTCCTCGGAGAAGCCAAGATGTGCTAAATGGGGTCTCAATAGAAAAATGATGTACCGGGCCAAACGGTTGAATGAACCGTGTATGTATAGAATAACGGAGTCCTTGACAGCAAAAACGTGTATACTTGTACCAAGTAACCAAAGAATACTTTCCCCTCCATCTAAGCATTTCATGTTTCAAAGAAGTTCACTATTTATTACAAAAACAGCTCCAGAGCCAAAAACGTCCCGAACACTCGGGGACTGGCATCAAAACTCGAAGTCGTCTGACCTACGGGTCGGAAGCTTTGAACTTGTAAGCCCTCAATGAGGCAACTTGAAGTCTAAAAAAAGGCTCCAGAGCAAAAAACATCTCGAACAGTCGGGGACTGGCATCAAAACTCGAAGTCGTCTGACCTCCTAGTCGGAAGATTCGAACTTGTAAGCCCTTAATGAGGCAACATCAAGTCTACAAGAGCGACTCCAGAGCCAAGAAAACTTTTAATGTCTCGGGGACTGTCGCCAATTACCATTCCATGGACTTATCAAAACTCGAGGCCATAAGACCCTATATGGGCAACCTCGGCCTCGTAAGACCTTTATAAGGCAACACCAAAATCTGTAAGAGCTCAAGTAAGGCATGAGCCATACTTGTACCAAGTAACCAAAACTGTAAGAGCTCAAGTAAGGCATGTAAAATTTATAAGACCTTACAAAAAGGCATTACCCTGACCTTAAAGTTAAGGCTATATATTCGAACTTGTAAGACCTCTAAATATGCATACCCTCAATATAGACGCCAAAACTACTTCATTCTGGAACTAAAAGGCTATGGCAAAACATAAATGACTACGGTCATAAGGCTCCAGCAAAACTAACGCGACTCGGGGACGCCCGACCGTCACTATGAAACCACAGGCCTTAAATTACTTCGAAAGTACTTTGAAAAGAACCGGTTAAACAAGGCTACCCTCGACATAGGCAAAAGCGCTTCGACCATGTCAGCTCCAAACTATAGGCTTCGAAGCACTCAACCACTGAGCAAAACCTCCCGAGGTGCTCGTTCATCACCACATAATGAATCACAATAGAGGTTTTTATCGAACCGTCGAAGAGTCAGGCAAACACATTTTCAAAAAATCCTTAACAAGGAAAAAATAAAGCCTATATTAGAGGTCGTACCGACCAAATACGTAAGAGCCATTACCGCCAGCCCATATAAAAGGTCGTACCGACCTAATATGTAAGAGCCACTATCGCCAGCCCATATAAAAGGTCGTACGGACCTAACGCGTAAGAGCCACTGCCGCCAGCCCATATAAAAGGTTGTACCGACCTAATTTAAATTCAAAACTTAAGGATCAATAAGCTCAAGTCGAAACCCAACTCGAAGGCTGAACGTGAAACAATTAACCGAATAATTCTAAGAGTAAAAGCATAAGAGCTTAAGCACCGGCTTATACAAAAAGGTCATACCGACCCAATGCATAAGATCCACTATTGCTAGCGCCCATAAAAGGTCGTACCGACCCAATGCGTGAGCCTAAGGGCCAGCTCAAAATTCAAAAACTTGAAGATCAATAAACTAAAGTCGAAATCCGACTTAAAGACCGAACCCAAACACAGTCAAAAATGCCCAAAAGCAAATGCGTAAGAGCCTACGGGCGATCCCGACAAGTCTCGGGGTCATATTGAATACTAAGGATTTTTCGTCCCAAGTCCCAATTTATCCGGCCAATCATTGACAAAGCGTAGAAATTCAAAGTAAAGAAAGACGTGCACATGCGAAGAATAATAGAACCAAAAGTTTTCCTTCTATAATTACAAGGCTTCACTTACAGAGTCTTCTAGGAACACCATACACAAGATTGAAAAGAAAAAAGCCTAAGCCTACGTCCTCCTCGGTACTATGGCCTATCAGCCTCTTTCTCGCTATCTTCGGCATCTAACAGAAGAAACTTAGCGACATATTCGTCCGCCTTTGCCTGCTTTATCTCTTTCGAAAGATCAAAGCCCCCAGCGTGGATCTCCTCGAGGGTTTCCTTTTGAGATTTGCACCGAGCATACTCCTTACTTCTACTCTCACGGTCAAGAGCACCTCTCAGCTCAGCTCGAGCATCGGCAACATCCTTCAAATAGGCGGCCCCTTTCTTATCAGTCTTAGTTCGGATCGCTTCAACTTCAGCCCGAGCATGCATAACTTCAGCCTTCATCTTCATAAGCTAAGACTCAATCTTTATATTCATGTCCATTCGGACGGAGCTGTTCTCACGAGCATTGTGGATTTATACTTCAAGGGCGGAAGCCTTGGCCAAAGCATCTTTCTTAGCCGCAACCTGGCCGTCCACCCGAGCCTTTAGCTCATCGCACTCACACTTGGCTTGACCAACTTTGCTCCAAAGGCATTCTAGGTCCTCCGTCATTTTCTGCAACCAAAGAAAATGAAACATTAGCCTCAGAAGATAGAAGAAACAACAAAAATTACCTGCTCCTCGAGGTAGCTTTCATAGTTCAGACTTCGACTCGTCTTATTCCGCAAGTGTTCCAACTCGTCTTCTCTTTCATTGCAAATAAGCCTGAGGGATTTCTTCCCATCCATGACTTTTTGTAGCCTGGCCTCACGATGAAGCAGCTCAGACTTTAGCTTGTCAAAAGCCTATGAAGGAGAAACTCGATAAGAGACCAAAAATTGCAAAAACTAAAAAATCACTGCGATCGGCCAAAACTCACCACTGAGTAGAGCCGCTGAGCTTTCTCAAGAATCGAGCGCACATCTATAAGTGTGGCATTGATAAAACCGCTCCCGATTGGGATACGATCGCTCGATATATGCGGTCCCTGGCTTCAAATATCCCTCGAAGTACCGTCGATGGGAGAAGCAGTCGGCGGCAGAGAACCCTCATTCCTTGAGGTACCTTCGATGGGAAAAGAAGATGGCAGGGAAGGAGGGACCATTTTCCTAAAGGCAGAGATCTCGGGCGCTGCAGGCTCAACTGATACATCCTCTCTAAGTCTCCGGGTTGGACTCGTCTTGCTATAAGCACCGTCGCCTTACGAGTGTCCTTTTCGCTTATTATTATTATTCCTCAGCCTGAAGATGACGATCCTTCTCCATCTCCGAACAGGAATGATCTCGCCTAAAAAAACTCCCCAATGCCTACGATGACGAAGTTAGTACGCATAAAACGAAAGTGCCTTTCAAAAAAGGAGCAAATCACATAGCTGTACCGTGGTGTTTTGCCTCCCATGTACTCTTAGACAAATCTCTCCACTTACGTTCATCATAAGACAAGTGGGCCGCCAACTTCCAAGCCCATTCCGTCAGGTCGGGGACCTCATATGACATCCATGGAATTGCTGCAGAAAGGGAAAGAAATGAGCATTTACGGAGCCCCCCTCCGCCGTAAACAAAACAATGAAGGCACAAGTATACTACTCACGTGTAAAATTCCATTCCTCGGGAAATGGCTGAAACTCTGCGGGGATAATGTCTACAGTACGTACTCGGACGAATCGGCTCATCCATAATCGGTCCCCACGTTCTTTATCATAGACAATAAAGGGCCTGGTGGATTGGCATCGTAAGGTTAACATGCCTCGGTGATGAAAAGCATGGTAGAACCTGATGAGATGACTAAGGGTGAACCCAAGCCATGCTTCCTCCGCAAAGAATCTCATCATCAATACAATCCTCCAAAACGATGGATGGACCTGTACCAAGGTATCCCGATACTTTTGACAGAAGTTGAGCACAACCCCATCAAGGGGGACCATCGTAGAGTGGTACGTGTATATGTTCAAAAACCCCTCGGCATGATCTATGATGCTCTCTTCAGGGGAAGGTACCTGCAGTACCACCTTTTCCCCCCATCCACAATCTTTCCTCACAGACTCGAGGTGCCCCTCTCTTATTAAAGAAATAAAATTCTAGGCATACTCTCAATGAACCTGAACATTGGGAGGTTTTTCTGATGATGAGTCCCTCCTAGAAACAAAATGTCCCGAGGTTGGCTCGCTTGACACTGGCGGTGCACCGTCAACCAAGCGGGAACCGGAGGCAGAACTTCCTTCTCCTTGCCGAACGGATCCTGGCATAATAGCCATAACTGTGGTAAAATTAGATAATTGAAGTGGGAATTTGAGTGAGGACTTCAAGTTAAAATGGTGAAGGGCGTAACACAGGAAAGAAGAACTCTATGAAAGAGGATAGCCACTCAGAATAGCGGAATCCTCAAAGGAGGGAAGACAAACCTATATATAGAGCAAGCGGTGACTCTCCACTTGCCTCAAAGGCCAATTAAAAATACTGACTAAGCCATTATCACTTTGGGAAGATGTACCGACAAGGTCGCTTCGATCGTTTCATAACCAAGTCATATGATTAACGCTGTCGTATGATGTTTTGGGGGATCAAAGACCCCTGCATCAACCTAGCCTGGAGATGGTACCGGATCTCGAGGATTTATGCTTCCATGACTGAAGGCTCTAAGGAGCCATTAATATCACTATGAGTCTCGAGATGGTACCGATCTCGAGGATCTCTGTCAAAACAAAAGATAAGCTCTAAAGAGATACTCATATAAGCCTAACCTTGAGGTGGTACCCTACCTCTAGGATTTCTGCTATTGCAAATACGGGTCATTCACCCGATTCTTTGGCCCTAGAGCTACCCGAGCCAGAGCCAGTTTTCATACGAGAATTACAATTGAAGTCCCAGCGCTATTTTCGCCTTCGGATCAAGTTATGTGCTCTCTCGATTACTTTAATCCGGGGCCATCCGAGCCCAAGCATACCCTCGTCCGGGATCTATCTGTAATGCCTCAGGGCTATCTCCATTCTAAGTTCAAATCAAATTTTTTAGGCTGCCCAAGCTCGAGCAAACTCTCACTCGTGGACTGTCTGTGAAAGTCTCAGGGCTATCTTTATTCTCAGATAGTCAAGAAAAATCTCCTTCGAGGACTATCAATCGGGGCCTAAAAGACAAAAATTCGTTTTAAAACTCAAAGCCTCACTCTCGCTCAATTCAAGTACAGAGGGCCTGACGGCCTGAGTTTGTATCAACTAAATCCAGGCTCAGTTCGAATAATGGCAAAAGGTTCTAGGGAATACCTACACCCGGATCCGATATTTAGATTAAGGGGTGAAGCACCACACCATGTCAAAGTAGGGAGGTGAGCAGCAGTGTAAAGTTCGAACATCCTCCGGAGCAGCAGTGTAAAGTTCGAATATCTTCTTGAGTAGGAAGAACTCAGCGCCCATCTCTCATCGTCTCGAGCCAACGACGAAAGAAATAGCAACAACAATAATAAACCAGTGCAATCCCACTCGGTAGGAGAAAGCTCTGACAAAGAGCCATAGCATAACCGGCGAGAACACTGTCGTGTGACCTTACAGCCACGGGCTTTAAACTTGGGAAATAAAATTGGTTGAGGACGAAGAGAAGAAATGAGTTAAAGGCTGTTGAAGAATGACTGAATGATATTTTGGTTCAAGAAAGCTTCCATTTATAGAAAGAAGGTAGCGTAACCACCATCGCCATCAATGCCTTTAGGAAACGTGTTGACAGGTGCAATCAATGCTTTTTGGGAGACGGATCGGTGGCGGTATTATCGCTTTGAAAAAAATAAATCGGCAGTATAATGAATGCTTCTGAGAATATGAACTGAGCGCAAGCTTACGTCATAAGCTTGACGTCATCGTGAGAATATCAAGAAGATCAGTGTCGAAGTCGTTTCTTATCATTCTACACAAAGGAACGCGGAGACTATCTGTATATGGCAAAAATCAGAGGGTCCGATTTTATGATCATCAAGGCACCTCGTTAAGACCGCGCCTAGAAGGCTCGAAGTTCAGCTCGGGATTCGACCCCGTGGGTTCTCAACGATCGATCTCGAGGCTACGATGCACTAGCGGGAAGTTCCCAAAGGCAGATGATTAAAGCTGACCTAGCCTACTAGATTTATTCAAGCCCGTACAATGGCATTAAATGGCTATGCCAACCTCATGTCATTTTAATAAACGCATTTGTACTATGTTGGAATTCCCCCTCATCTATAAAGGGGACCCTTGTCATTTAGTAAAGACAGGTTACACAATATACAACACACTACATTCAATACAAGAACATTCTCTTTTCTCTAACTCAAACATACTCTATATTTGATTCTATTGCTTACAATTATTGTCTTACTTATATCTATTACATTTCATTACTTGTTCTTCAGTTATTTCTCATTATTGGTCATAAAGAATCGCAATCAAATTTATCATAATTGTTAATCCTCCATCGACTGCCCTCACCCGGGCATTCGACTCTACCTCGAGGCCCCGTATACGCAAGCTCGAGGCACCGATTTTCAGCAATTCGGTTTGATTATTACATTGTCTACAAGCTATTATCTTACTTTTTAATCCTTCACTTAGCATCTATTGCCTAACAGCTAGCATAAAAATAGATAACATATTATTAGAACCACAAAATCAAATCTAACTGTTATTACCATTTTCAAGGTAAACATCCATAAAATAACATGCCTCCACCTTTGTGCCTGAATTCTCATGGCAAAAGGTGACATCCGTAAAAGCTTTATTTGTCGAAATGAAACTGAATAGCATAAAATAACTAAGACAACTATATAATAGATTCTGGAATATATAGAACATGGAAGCATCTCGCGTCAATCTTTCTAGCTCCTTTTTATTTTTTACCCGATAATATTTTGGAATTGATCATAATGGTCTTTATTAACCCACAAAACTTTCTTGTCTAAAAAACGTGAAAGTACATCAAATTCATATAAAAAAGATCTCTACATGAATATTTTCATCGTTTTATTTATTTGTAGGAAGGAAAATAAATAAAGGAGATGAAGCACCCACTCCATCACTCGTCAACCTCTTCTTACCGGACTCATAAACAGAACTCTTCTTTACATACATGACCACTTACAATTTGAATAGAAGAAAAGAAAGATATAATTTAGTAAGAAAAAAACGAAAAGGGAAAAATACAATTTATAAGGAATTCCTATATTATAAAAAAAAAATCACTTATTAAGTACGAATGCAGGCAATAAAGGAATGTGATGAAGTCATACCTCTATCAAATACCTCTAAACTACATATATATATATATAAACAAAGAAATATTTCATCCATGAGAAATGAAGTCGCTTGGGGATTCATGTTTGCAGTTTCTCCGGCCATGGTTCTGTATTAGTGAAGCAAATTTGGGTGATTTATTTTTCCTTCACCCCCCCCCCCTCCATACCTACGGCATTGTGTTTTAGGACTTCTTGGTACATTCGGACGGGGTCGCGAGTAACTCGGGTATGTTTCAGAGTGAGTTTTGAACGAGTTTGGGAATTTTCGCAACTTTGATGCTGTTCTGGTATCTTTCGAAGTGCGGGGACACATTTTGGAGTGCTGAGGCATAGCCTCAAGTGCGGACCTGGGAGGAAAAGTGCAGACAACACAATTCTTCTCGTGGCCGCATATCAGAGATTCTGCAGGTTCGATGGTCTGACTTCGAAAGCTTATATCTTTTAATCAATAAGGAATTTAGAGATGATCCAAAAACGAAATTTGTAGCCTTTTTTGTCTAGTTTCCAGAAAGGTAAAGCAATCATTATTTGAATGTTTATACAGAATGTTATGGACAATTTACTAAAGCTTAGTAGTGCAGTCACTGTGGAAGTGCGACCGCGGGACCTGTGGTTTGCGGCCGTATAAAACAATGTGCGCTCAACACAATGAGAGGTCAGATTTTGTACCATATAAACGAGGGTTAGAGTATTATTTCACATTTGGACATTGAGATCTTGGTTTGTGGCGATTTTTCATGAGTTTTTTAAGAAATTCATCGGGATAAGTGATTCTATTCCAGATTTGGTTAATATACATGAATATATCATTATTTTTATCATTTAATTAATTTTTTGAGATGTAAGTTTGGGATTTTGCCTAAAGTTTCATAAAGTGAATTTTTGAATTTTGAACATCGATTAGGAATCGAATTTGAGTGAAACTAGTATGTTTGGACTCGCAAATGAATGTGTTATCGAATTTTTTGAGTTTTATTGGGTTCTGAGGCGCGGGCTCGGGTTGGAATTTTTTGTCATTTTTCGGGCTTTTGATTAAGAATTCGACCTTTATAATTTGGAATTGTTTCCTTGGACTAATTTTATGTATTCGAGTTGCTCTTGGCTAGTTTCGAGCTTTTCGGAGGTCAGCATCTGTGTGATGGCATTTTGAAGCATTGCTTGGCCTACTCGGTATTAAATTTGGCTTGTTCAAAGTAAGCAACATTTATAAACTTAATGCTGAGGGTACCAAATCCTGAATTACGTGTTATATGATTAGTGTTGAGGAAAATACATGCTAGGTGACGGGCGTGTGGGCGTGCCCGTGTAAGATGTGACTCCGTTATTTCTGTGGTAATATGTAGTTATCTGATCTTACTTGTAACCATGAAATTCCTACGTACTAAAGTTATTGAGCTGTGATACATGTTAGAAACCATGCTTATGCTACATGATTATCTTGTTGGGACCCACTGAGGTCATTTCTACTGTTGAGTTATCTGCTTTCATTGCTTTATATACTCAGACATACGCATTCATATGCATATCATATCTCAGTCTCTGTTGTTATTTGTCGATACGTCATCGTCATTTTCGGGCCAGTTTCATGACATCGTGATCCCTTGAGAGAGAGACTGGAGAGATTGATGACTGACTGCGGCCGAGGGCCTGATTGTGAGGCTATTGTTACTATAGCACGTAGTTGTCTGTGCAGATCCAAATATTATTACAATCGCACGTGAATTGTCCGTGTGGATCCAGATATTGATACTATAGTACGTTAGTTGTTCGTGCATCACGTGAGTTGTCCCTGCGGATCCAAATATTGATGTTATAACACGTGAGTTATTTGTGCAGCACGTGAGTTGTCCATGCAAATTAAAGCGCTTGGGCTGTAAGAGCCCCTCCAGAGTCTGCACACCCCCAGTGAGTGCAATTGTTAGCATATATGTTTTGGCTAGATCTGCCCTGATCAGTACTGAGAGGCTGAGTGTGACGAGTGATTGACCGTGATGAGTAAGTATGAGATAGTGAGATTGAGTACTGTGAGAGCGTAAATACATGAGTTCATCACTGAGATGACTGCATTTGACATGCGTACTTGAGATACATGCATTGAGATGCATTTCCTTCAACTACCTGGTTTTGGGTGACATTCATGAATTCACCTATATATTGACATGTAGGCATAGATATGTATTTTCCTCATGCTATCTGAAAAATGAAACATCTTATGTATTGTTGAAAGGTTTTTGGGAAAAATCACAGTTTTTAAACTTACTCACATTTTCGACAATTTCGATAAAGAATTTGGGTTTTCACTAATATACTTGAAAAGCGGAACTATTTTTGGGAACTGTGAATAAGCTGAGCATTTTAACTCAGAGTTACTTATTTTATTACTTATTTTACGTTGTTATGAACTATTTTTGGGTATAATTGTTGGACCCAACCTTTGTTCTAGCTCGTCACTACTTTCAATTTAAGGTTAGGTTTGTTACTTATTGAGTACATGGGGTCGGTTGTATTCAAACTACACTTCTGCACCTTACGTGTAGATGTTGACTGATGATGTTGTCATGCTCGACAGAAGATGGATTTGAAGACGTACTTGCATTCCGATTGTAGCTGGTTCTTGTTCATGGTAGCCTTAGATTCATAAAACTCTACTTATGTACTTTTTGGACAGATGATGTATTTATTTCATACCAGCTTTGTAAATTTTATTCTTAGAAGCTCATGATTTGTGCTACCAGTCCTTGAGGAATGTATCAGATTCAAATATTTCTTTACGTAATTGCTTTATTAAATTGTTATTGGAACTGGTTAGTTGTTAAATTATCTTATCTAGCGGGTTGTAATGACCTGACCAATTGTTTTGAGCATTTGCACATCACTCGCCAGTTCTCAGGCATGACTAGTCTCGTATGATGTATTATGACTAATGTCGGTTTTGGTTTTCAGGTTAATCGGAACAGATGTGGAAGAATTATCCTCAACTTGAAGCTTTAAATTTGAAAGGTTTGACCAAGTTTTGACCTTTTAGTAAATGATCTCAAATGTGAATTATGATGGTTCGGTTCGCTCTGTTAGGTAATTTTGGACTTGGGAGCACGGCCGAAATGTGATTTGGAGGTCCGTAGTAGAATTAGGCTTGAATTGGCGAAATTGAAAATTTTGCAATTTTTGGTCGGAAGTGAAAAATTTTATATCGGGGTCAGAATTGAATTTCAGAAATTGGAGTAGGTTCGTAATGTCATTTGTGACGTGTGTGCAAAATTTTAGCTCATTCGGACGAGGTTTGGTATGTTTCGACATCGTTTGCGGAATTTAGAAGTTAAGAAGTTCTTAAGCTTGAGTCTTAGGGTAATTTAGTGTTTTGATGTTGTTTTGAGTATTTCGAAGGTTCGACTAAGTTCATATGTTGATATGTGACGTATTGGTATATTTAGTTGAGGCACCTATGGGTTTAGGATGATTTCATATGGTTAATGGAGAAATTTGGAAGTGGAATTTTGCAGCTGAAGTTGCTGCTTCTAATGTTTCTGCACCTGCGTCGTAGGGACCGTAGGTGCAATGATTGTAGACGCGGGAAGCAATTGCAGATGCAGAATTTATCGCAGTACCGTAGGATTTGACCGCACCTGCAAGCCCGCAGGTGCAAGGCGTGGGGCGCAGGTACGGAAGCTGGAGACTTAAGTGAAATGCGCAGGTGCGGCATTTGGACCACAGGTATGGTCCCCCAGGTATGTGAATTGGGCCGCATATGCGGAAGTGCTGGGCAGAATGTATAAAAAGGCCCCTTCACAAATTTTTGTCATTCTTTATCATTTTGCATTCGGATTTGGAGACTTTGGGAGCAATTTGAAGAGGGTTTTCATTGAGGTGAGTAATCTGAGCCCTAATACTCATGATTTTGGTAGTTTTCTGTGATTTAAGCATGTAATTAGTGGTGATTAAGGATGAATGAGGGGTTAGGGATTGAGATTTTGGAGAGTTTTAATTGGGGATTTAAGGTCCGATTTTGGTGATTTTGGTATGTATAGACACATGTTATGTGATTTTATTTGATTGATAGCCAAAAACGTTCCTTTTATGAAATATTGGTTTGATTTGGGATTGTGTCGGCTGGCCTAGTTTTACGATAGGCGCCATCACAACCGGGTCAGTTTTGGGGTCGTGACAAGTTCGTATCAGAGCCTAGGTTACATAGGTCTCACGAGTCATGAGCAGGTTTAGTAGAGTCTTACGGATTGATGTGGAGACGTCTGTACTTATCTTCGAGAGGCTGTAAAACCTTTAGGAATTCCCACATTCTTGAATTCTTATCGTTCATCATTTATTTAGCCTTAAATGTAACTCTTGAAATTCCTTTTATATGTTCGTATGCTTGCATGAGCGCTCGATATCAGTTATGCATCGACAGCTTGTGATTCCTTGATCGATGGGTAAGATGTGATTTATATGTGTTGATATTGGGCCAGTCTAGAGTACTTGAGGCCGGGCTTTTCCTAGAGCTTGAGCACTGAGGTGTTGATTGTGTGAGAACGTGTTTTTGGATTTACATGTTCGGTAGTGTCCCTATGAGTTGAAGTGATGGCTGAATGGCTACGTGATGAGTATGTAACTACGAGATGTGTTCATATGATTTGAATGTGACGAGATTGTCTACTTGAGGGTAGAAAGAACTATTCGGTGCTTGATTTCTATCTTGATTTGATGTATAACCCCGAGTTATGGGTGTTTTGAAGGATCATTTCATGTTTTTTGGTTGGGGAATGAAGTTGATTTCAAGACGTGATATGAGTTCAGATTTAGAAAGATTAAGTGATTGCATGGTGTTTATGACAGTGTAAAGGTATGAAGATATGTTAGTTTGAGGCGAAGCGGGTAGGTTATCTCCTGCGGAGTGTGCTGAAGTTTGTGTGACCCCTATGTTGTTTGTTGGAGATCCTCTTTGACTGGTGAATTATATGTGCTGCAGTTTGAGTTTGGATCACGTATGGGAGTTGTCTTGACTGTTACGAGGGTGAATGCGAGATTTGCAGATTATTTGAAGTACTCGATGATTGTGTTGCACGAGATTACGAAGGATTTAGTTTAATTTCCCTATTGTATTATGGCAGTAATAGAGTATGGACATTGCGAGTTTTTGTGTGTTTGGGGCTAAGTGCTGTATTAGTTTCAGTTCGTGGTATACCTACAAATAAGTCCTAGCTGACAGAGGTCGAGATCGAGGATGAATCGAGTAAAGGAAATTTTGGATAGTGATGTGTTATAATTTGTGGGTATATGAGAAATCGTTGCATGGATTAGTTGTTATCGTAAGGGATGTAACAAGTATGGGGTAGGATATCACTCGGTTGCATAGAAAGATAGGTTATTTCCTTAGGTGTTGTTGTACTAATGGGGCATAGGTCATTCAATTTGTTTGATCAGTTTGATTGAAACTTGAGTAGAGTGGATGACATACGAGAATGGTTTTAATGGATTCAAGATTTACATGTAATAATTAGACATCTTCAGGATGTGTATTTGGCTAGAAACTGAGGTTTGCACTGGAGGGTGTCAAGACTTGTGGCGTTTCTATATCAATTTTGGATTCTGCATATCAGTATCAGAAAGATGAAGGTAATGGTTTTGGATTCATAGAAAGTCTCTTCAGGGTAAGTATTTTGGATGTAGTGGTTTTGTGGATAGTTAAGAGAGTATTCGGCGGCTTTATGAGCCTTAGACGGTGTGGTTTTATGTTTGGGTTTCTTGTGGTGTTTTTGGGTCGATGATTGCGGTATTATGGCAAGGAGAAGTATCAATTTGAAGGTAATTCAGAAGGAACTTGGATAAGTAGGATAACTGGTAGCAGGTCCAATCGGCATGGTAAGGTATATGATTAGTTCTTTGGGTGCTTATGAGTTAATGAGTTTCTACAGGTGTTTCGTGGCAGTGCTCTTGGGTTTTTGGTGACCTGTGTAGCTTGGTTGAGTTAAAGGATTCAGTCCTGACAGTTTGGTTTTGTGATGGGATTCGGAGAGTTCTTGGTGTTTTCTACCACACTTAGGGATGTATATTTCTTACGGGCGTGAGGAGCATGTGATGTATAGTGATTTTCTTCTAGATGGGATCAATTGGAAAGCTCTTAGCTAGTTGAGTACGTAGTTGCTTGTGGCTCAGAATGGACTATGAAGTTCTCATATTTATCATGGGATGGCATGGTATATGAAGGTATGTTGTATAGGATTGAGAATTGCATGTGTGAGGTCACGGTTCAGTTTCGAAAGGAAGGTCATGAATTCTTAGGCAGCATGGACAGTTTCAGGTGACTAGGTAAATGATATTACTAATTGGTGTGGCTTAATGAGGGTATACATTTTCAAAAAGGTCAATGTGTTTGAGTTAAGGATACTTCATTAGCATTGCGGCACTCTCTTGTTGATCGACTGCTGATATTCGAGTTTGCTTAGTGGCACAGAAAGATTATAGGAGTATCCCTTGTGGAATGATAGAGTATTAGAGGTGAGTTAGATGTACAAATGGTGGAGTTGGGATCAGATATGGTAATTCTTGTGCTATACGGATTTGGAGACTGGGAGTTCTCATAAACAGGTTATGTCGTGGTTGTAGACCGCGTGTATCGGCCTTGTGTGGTGAATATCAGGGGTTTGGAGACCCGAGTGGATCCTTTATTGCTTAGTATGGTAGATTTTGATGTGATATTGGGTATGGATTGGTTGTCTTCGTGTTGTGTTATTCTAGACTATTATGCTAAGACGATGGCATGGGCTATGCTCTGTCCGGATTGAGTGGCGAGGTTCGACGGATTATGTTCCCAGTAGAGTGATTTATTTGAAGGCCCAACGGATCATTGGGAATGGTTGTTTTCTTATTTGGCTTTCGTGAGAAGTATTAGTGCATAGACTCCTAACATAGTTTTAGTCCCGGTGGTGAGGGACTTTTTAGATGTGTTTCCTGCACACCTACCGGGCATACAGCCGGACAGGGATATTGATTTCGGTATTGAATTGGTGCCGGGCACTAGGCCCATTTCTATTTCACCATGGCACCAGAGGAGTTAAAGGAGTTGAGGGAGAAGCTTCCGGAACTCCTTGATAAGGGGTTCATTGGTGTTGATACCCAATTTTTCCCTATGTATTTTTATACTCAAAATACTTTCAAATTAGCATGTATATGCATATATAAACATCCACAAAGATTTTGGTATTTTTTCACATTTTTAAGGATTTTTAAAACTAATTTATGGCCTATTTTGCACTATAAAATCCAATAATTATTCCCAAAAACTTGTCATTTTGGTGAATAATTTATTTTTATTCTCACATTTATAAAAAAATATAATTTACATGATTTTTACATGATTTTACAAGTCCGTTTGGTATTTTTAAATTAAAACTGCATGAAATTGTAATTTTAGCCTATTTCTCGATTTAATAGCATTTGTAATAAAAACTCATTCTTAATATTTTTAAAATAGTACTTATGCATTTTTTATTGACTCAGTAATTTTAATTTGATTTTTGAACATCATTTACTATTTTATAAAATTAAAATTGGGGAAAATTTGCTATTTAAATTGTAGCCCTTTTTAATTTCAATTTTAGCCCAATTCCAGCCCAATCTAACCCCAACTACACTACCCAATTTCATAAATTACCCGACCCATACCCTATTAACTAACCCGCCCGGAACCCCTTTTTAAATCAGGAAACAATCAACGGTCCACGTTCCCCTTTCCTAAATTAAAAATGACCCCGACCCTAATCCCCCTCATTCTCTCTTCAGCAGCCGCCCTTTTATCCTTTTCGTCTCTCAAACGCTCCCAAGACCCCTAAAACCCTAGCCCTTCTCCGACCCTTTTCTGACCTTATTCCACCGGAAATTATGGCCTCTCAGGACTTGTGTAACCTATACTCACCCCCACTCCCTTCTATGACCCCTTTGTTCAAAGATCGAAGTCCGATCTTGAAGATCCCCGGTTCAGAGGTCCTCCGATTTGAGTTCTATGACTATTTTCGGCCTCCTTCTGGCAAATCCTAGCCTTGTGAGTCCGTCTTCGACTCAAGACCAGTCCGTTCAAGGCCTTTCTCGTTCTCTAGGGTTTTCGCTGAAACCCTAAGTCTCTGAGGTTTTTCTTCTTCGTTTCTTTTTAAGATATACTTCAGATCTATGTTATTTTCTAAGATTTCAAAGTGTTTTTCATATTCTTTGTCGATTTTGTTTTCGAATTGTTCATCTTCTTAAAGCTTAGGGTTTCTCCGATTTTGTTGCTCTACTGTGATTCCTTTTACTTTTGCTATAATTCCTAAGTATTTTTCTACTATGATTTCTATGTATTTTTCTTTACCTTGTTCTTTCTAGGTTTTTCGAGTAGCTTCTTTACTGTGTTCTTTGCTTTCATTATGCTTTTTTACGAATGTTTATGTTCTTTCTGAGTTCATTTTCGCCTATGCTTTCTTCTTTACATTCGAAATGTGATGAAAACCCTAGATTTTGGGGGTTTTCCGAGTTTTGTGTGAGATTGTCTACTGCCTGTCTAATTTCAAAACCCTAACTGTCTAAACTCCTTTCGTGCTTCTAATTTCTTCCTAAGCTCTATGAGAACTTTTAATTCCATTTATGGCTATGTTCTTCTGCTCTTTTATTACATGACTACTCAGTTTAATTTAGCCTCGCATGTTTAAGTTTGTGCATCTCTTTATAGTCAGACTTCCCCTTTCAAAATAACCTTAATTTTGGGGGTTTTGATTTCCTATGAATCTATTTTGATCCTTTCTTTGACTGATTTGGACCTATTTTATGACTGAATTCAATACAGAGTTCGAATTCATAACTCCTTGATTTACTATGTGATCAATTGATTTTACTCTTACCTTATTTACCTAAACCGAGTATTTTAAATTCCCCATGTATTTACCCTGTATTACCCAATGTGTTCCTTATCTTCTTTCATTAAATAAACTCTGCTCTTTTATTACTCTAGTTCGATTCCTTAATTAAAGGAAGTCCTTTCCCTTGATTGATTCTGATTGGTATTGAATTATATTTTTGCCTTACTTACCACATGTTTTCAAAAACTATAAAACCCCACCCCTTTTACTTCAGACACACGAACAATTACAAGTTCACACTCATTAAACTCTTTCTTCTCTTCTTTGCTCTGCTCTGCTACTTGGTCTGCTGTTTAGCCGGCTGAAAGCCAAGGCTAAACTATAGGATTCTATCTGCCCTACTTGTTTTACTGTTTGAGTTTGCAACTGGTATGTCCATGATTTAAATACCATCTCCAAACTACGTGTTTATTGACCCTTTTCATTTGCCTGTTTATGTTCGACTTTCTTACATTACGCATTTAAACTTCAGAATGTTACATCCCTACCCCATATTCCCATGTCTTTGATTCTGTTATGCTTGTATTAGTACTTTCTTGTACATCCTTTTCCCCAAATCCCCATGGCTTAATCCTGTTTGTTGGTACAAATGCTTCCTTATCAATCCCTTTCCCTAACCCCTTTGTGTGTGAGTATTGTTTTGGACCAGGTTTGCACTCTATTGCCATCCCTAGTTTAGAACCAGGTTGCCCAAAACCTATACTCAAATCGATCCCATTCCCTTAACCCCTCTTATGTGTTGAGCTTGACTCAAGTCTGGTGGTGTCCTAATCACCATTCAGGCCTAAGTCTGACTTTCTCAAGTCTGCTCTTATTTGTTCAAGCCATGTAAAGGGTCAGGGGTGTGCCAGTCCCATTCATGATTGGGTATGACCATCCTTTGCTTTGGTCTTCCTCTAATCCCCTCACTTTACACTTATTCTTAGTTCTTTAAGTCCTACCCCCC